>JAWQFJ010005741.1:20000-22500 GCA_034096865.1 Theodoxus fluviatilis | reverse complement strand
TCTTTCTTGAGATGATAAAACTCTGAGAAGCGACGTTTGGGTGGATCGAACGTTCGCTTTGTCTTCATGGCGAGCGTTCGTTTGCTCTTGAGGCGAGCGTTCGCTTGCTCTTGAGGCGAGCGTTCGTTTCCTCTTGAGGCGAGCGTTCGTTTCCTCTGGAGGCGAGCGTTCGCTTTTGTCTGGAGGCGAGCGTTTTTGTTGTGTGTGGTTTTTTCGTGATAGGCGTTCGTTCTCTCTTGATGGCAAGCGTTCGGAGTCGGACTCCTTCTTCAGGCCAACTGTCCTTTGAGCTGATTAGAACAGGAGCAAGTCAAACCGCCATTTGCCTCGTGATTTGCCTCATGCGAATCGCACAGGGAGACGACGTGGGTCCATTCCATTCTAGTCCACTAGAGACTTCGCCTGCCGGCGAAAGAGTCTCTAGCACAGTTTATATCACGTGATGGAACTAATCCATACGGAATATTCATAAAGAGGTTACACGAGAGGCTTGTGGGATAGCACTCTACTCCCTGACATACATCGTTAAAATAGTTATAAGACTTTCGCACAAAACTCATAAATCACGCTTGTTGAGGCAATAAACATGCGTTTATTCGCTAAAATAAATGTTTGTGTTGAAATGGAAACAAGTTTGGACATCTGAATGATTTCTGTAAAAAGTGGAAAAAATAGTATCTAGAACGAGCTATATTTGGCACAATGCTGTAATGCGAAAGGTCAAGTCTATTACGCATTCATTGCGAACTGCGCCAGTCACTTCTGACTCGGGTTCACAGAGTGCGTCTGTTCTTACTGCCAACACGCACGTAGCGACAAGGCTGAGGTTGATATTTTCACACGCAATGAAAAGGTATTGCTCTAACCCTGGCAAGTGACCAGAGTCACATTGACATTGGGAATGCATGAAACTCATAGATATAGAAACAGATGAGGTAAACACGTAAATAGTCACTGAAGTGTTTGCGCATGTCCTTTGGGGAGAGAGAGAGAGAGAGCTGGATGAAAGGCAAGGAGGAGGAGGGGGGTTAGAGAAGAGAGGGGAAGGGGGTTAGAGAAGAGATGGGAAGGGGAGCGAGAGAAGGAGACAGGGCAGGGAGTACGAGCCACGCCTTTCTGAGTTTTTATTCCACAGTCAATAGAGGCTGGCTTTCCCACACGCTCGGGCGTGGTTTGCTTGCGTCAAATTTTGATTTTAAAAAGGCTGTGCTTTTGAAAGATAAGACGGAATGCCATCCACAGGCGGGCCACATAAAATGGACTCGTCCGAGGAGAGGGGTGTGAGAAAGACAGTGAATAATCAGGGTGAAAAAAAAAGACGTAAAAGTGGTGCACAAAGGCACTCTGTGCCGGATTTGTCCAAAATATTATATTTGCAGCAGATGACAAGGCCATGCGGTCCTGTTTCGAGCACAAACGCCCTGAATCAGATGCAGTGGCCCGCCAGCTGTCATTCCCGCACCCCTCTCCTCGGACGAGTCCACTAGTGTGGCCCGCCAGCTGTCACTCCTGCACCCCTTTCCTCGGACGAGTCCACTAGTGTGGCCCGCCAGCTGTCATTCCCGCACCCCTCTCCTCGGACGAGTCCACTAGTGTGGCCCGCCAGCTGTCACTCCTGCACCCCTCTCCTCGGACGAGTCCACTAGTGTGGCCCGCCAGCTGTCATTCCCGCACCCCTCTCCTCGGACGAGTCCACTAGTGTGGCCCGCCAGCTGTCACTCCTGCACCCCTCTCCTCGGACGAGTCCACTAGTGTGGCCCGCCAGCTGTCATTACCGCACCCCTCTCCTCGGACGAGTCCACTAGTGTGACCCGCCAGCTGTCATTCTCGCACCCCTCTCCTCGGAAGACTCCACTAGTGTGGCCCGCCAGCTGTCATTCCCGCACCCCTCTCATCTGACGAGTCCACTAGTGTGGCCCGCCAGCTGTCATTCCCGCACCCTCTCCTCGGACGAGTCCACTGGTGTGGCCCGCCTGTGAAAGTCATTCAGATAAGAGACTTCCAAACGACCGTGACTAAATTCCACGGAAAGCTGGGCGCTGATTGGTTGTTTAAAATAGCTGCGCGCTACTCACCTACATGATACCAAAGACGCATTTGATGATACTATCATAAAGTTCAGTTGAGCGCAATAAAAAAAATTACCGCCTTGTTTTGGTTGATTGGCTGTTGAGAAATTCGTCGCCGAGGAAATTTTGGATACAACAGTTCTTCACTCTAACACTCTGCAGGAGAATACGTTTTTCTGAAGAACACGTCTCTGTCTGATATAGAGATAAGTCAGTATCTAAACGCAATGCACAAGGACACAATAGATCCTTTTTATAGGTAACCAATCAACAGGAAACCGCGCGAAATGAGTAATGTCTAGCGTCCAATAAGATTTAGAGGCATGTCTTCCAAACAAAGCGAGCAGATGATTCAGAGGTAAGTCCAAAGTTTGCCAGCAGTCCTAAAGGCTGACGCACACGAGGCAACCAAAGTCTCTTGCCACGTTGCT
>JAWQFJ010005741.1:2500-10000 GCA_034096865.1 Theodoxus fluviatilis | reverse complement strand
CCTCACCGTACGTACCTAGCTGGCTAGCAGACGAACGCGATCGAACCGTAGTCACTACGCCAGCAGACGATCGAGCTAGTGTGATATAATGTTTCATGTAAAGCTCGAATGAGTAGCAGCAGATAACTGTTTAGTTCTGACTTGAATGGACTATTTCGTTTCCCTGGTCAGGCGAGGACAGAAAATTCACGATCATCGAGTCCATGAGTGCATGATCAACTGCCCGCATTCGGCGTAATGTAACGTGTAAGATTATGACAAGAAAATGGCATTAACACACAAAACAAAGTTTCATGACAACTAAATTTACCAATTATATTAATAACTGACCATATTTACACCTACAGCTAGTGCTAAAACCTTACATACAAAGCAAACATACTGCAGGGAGTGTCCCGGTCACGCATCAAAACTCGGTGCACGAGTGTCGGAGCAGATAAACATAAGAGAAAAGCGAAACGATCACTTGTGCACTGTTGTCACTTTGAAGAATTTGCGGGGCTCCGATTAGAAGGAAAACGTCTAAAAGTTGGTATGCCACCTCTGCTGGTCGTTTTGTTGTAAGGGCTCTAAGCACGCAAAACTTGGTAAGATGTTCCTGGTAGACCATAACCCATGAGTATCCTCCCTGTTTAAGTGACTGATAGTCAATTAAATCCACTTGAGATCTTGATCCAAAGGACTTTGACAGGAGAGGCTTCACAACAATGCCTTTAATAGTAGGTCTTCTTTTTTTCCCCTGACACTGAACGCACAAAGACTTGAACAAAGTGACACTGGCCTCTGTTATGTTTGCATACTTTTTTGCAGCCTCTTTCAAAATTTTATCACGGCCACCATGGCCAGTGACAACATGGATGCGCTTTAAAACATAGTACATTTCCTCAACAAATATGAAGTGTGTTGGTTGCTCAGTTTCGTCCTTTCGCTTTAGAACGAGTTTGGATACTTGCCCACAGGTAAGAATTCCATACCTTCTTAGAAGGTGCCTTTGATGTTGGGTTTTAGTAGCTGATGTTGCTGCTGCTTCCTTCACTTCATCTAAAATTCTGTGGTACTCATCTCTGGTCATAAGTAATCTATTTGCTTTCTCCTTATTTTTAGCACTTCCTCAAGAAATACTTGTTCTTTCGCGTCCATGTTGCTTGATATGAATCACAGACTAGACTGACCTTTTCAATTGAACTGAATCTGCCCGAGGAAAAATCAAAACACAAACACCGACAACAGTTCACGAAATCATTCTGTATTTATCAAGAGAGTGAGTAAAAGTCAAGAAAGAACTCATTTCCAAGCAAAAGAAGTTTTAAAGAGTGATCAAAGCTCACTGACATCGAATTATTTATGGTAAAATGTACACGTCTTTCTGTTTGTGTGTTTCAAACTAATCAGGGAATAAGGCAAAAAAATGACCTCCTATTTCAGGGAATAAGCTAAATCCCTGATTCCTTTAGGGAATAAGCTTACTCCCCAGTTGAAACAGGGAATAAGCCTATTCCCTTAAAATTTCAGGGATAAAGTTTATTACCTAAATGTTCTTATTCCCTGTAACACATATACCAAGAAACCCGGCCAGTCTCTTTCTTAATGCTGACACCAGTCACGATGACTGTAACGTATTTCCAGCGAGCGGCTTGAGATGGGTTAAAAAAAACCATTGCTTGATATGTAGCTGCGAGCATGGCACCCAGATATCAATGCAACTGTCTGTGGTACGTGAGTTCTAAACATAGCGGGAAAACCCGAGCAGCAATTCTGGGTGCACATTTCCAGGGAGAGGAGGAGTCAGTGGAAAATTGGATGCGAGGGGAAGTGGGCGTTGTGGAAATGGATGGTCTGTCTGTCTGTCTGTCTGTCTGTCTGTCTGTCTGTCTGTCTGTCTGTCTGTCTGTCTGTCTGTCTGTCTGTCTGTCTGTCTGTCTGTCTGTCTGTCTGTCTGTCTATCTCTCTCCCCCCTCCTCTGTCTCTCCCCCCTCCCCATCTCTCTCTCTCTGTCTCTCTGTCTCTCTGTCTCTTTGTCTCTCTCTCTCTCTCTCTGTCTCTCTGTTTCTCTCTGTGTCTCTCTCTGTCTCTGTCTCTGTCTCTCTGTCTCTGTCTCTCACTCTCTCTATCACTCTCTCTCTCTCTCTCTCTCTCTCTTTCTCTTTCTCTCTCAAGTTTATTTCCAGACATATGTCCAAAGATGAGTTTGCTTTCGTGTCCAACTTAATCGCAGGTCACAAAATACGAAAAACGAAGGAATTCGCAATGTTTACATTTTGCGCTTTTAAACGTCGAGTAGAAAAAAATGTTGCTGAGATAGAGGATTCATGTTTTGGTCTAATCAATATTGCAATTATGCGCTTATGAAAGCACACATATCTGCAATCATTCGTAGAAACATTGATAAAAATCTCACTAACTGTACATAAAATTGACAGGTATTGTAATCGAGATTCGACATACAAGGCATTAATCCAGTAATGAGAAGTGAATAGTCTTCACTACTCTTATTGCCTTTATTTTCGTTTGTAAATGTATCTGTTGTATAGTTATTTATTGCTATACTGTTTTAAAGTTTATAAATAATGGATAACATCAGCAGGGTCGTCGGCCGTATAAAGATCAATCAATCACCAAATCTTCTCTCTCTCTCTCTCTCTCTCTCTCTCTCTCTCTCTCTCATTGTTGAAGAACAGGCTGGCTTCCGGAAAGGCTATTCGACAGTGGACAATGTGTTTATCCTTCATTGTATTATACAGAAATATTTGGGCAGAAAGCGGAAGTTGTACTGTGCATTTGTGGATGTAAAAAAGGCCTTTGATACGGTGGACAGAGAAGCTTTGTGGGAGGTGCTAAGACTCTATGGATTAAAAGGGAAAATGCTAAACATGCTGCGAGGCATGTACTCCGCGGTGTGGTACTGTGTTCGATGCAAAGGTCGGTGTGGTGCCTCGTTCGAGAGTAATCGGGGTTTGAAACAAGGCTGCAAATCCAGTCCGATAATTTTTTCCATGTTAATTTCATATGTAGCAAGGAGGGTAATTGCAAATGGTAAACATGGAGTCCAGCTGATGCCCGAAATAGTGTCTGTATTTCTTCTTATGTTCGCTGATGACATCGCACTTATCTCGGACACTGTGGTGGGATTGCAGAACCAACTGGATACACTGGTAAGAGAAGCACGTAAGTTTGGGCTGGAAGTTAACTCGGACAAAACTAAAATAATGGTATTTCGTAACGGAGGTTTCCTAGCAGAGCACGAGAGGTGGTTTTTGGAAGGGAGGCAGTTGCAGGTAGTGAACGAGTACAAATACCTCGGAGCAGTCTTTTCTACACGATTGTCGTACAGAACATTACAACAGAATTTGGTACAGAGAGCGAAAGCTGGCTTGCTCCAGGTAAATAAATGTTGTCATAAACTTGGGTGTGTTTCGCCAGATCTCTACTTCAAACTTTTTGATGCACAAGTTTTGCCTGTCCTTACGTATTCAGCAGAAGTTTGGGGTTTAAACGATTGTTCCGAAATAGAGATTGTCCATCTTCAAGCTATAAAACGATTCCTACATCTGCCAACACAGACTCCCAACGTTATTGCATATGGGGAAACGGGCAGATACCCTCTGTGCATCAATGCCAAATTACGAGCTCTAAAATACTGGTTAAAAATTTTACGGATGGACTGTACTAGGTATCCTCGCAAAGTGTACAATATGATGTTACTGTCTAGAAAAGATGACTGGACAAGAGGAATCAAGAGTATGTTGAATAGATACGGTTTTGATAACTTGTGGGAAACGCAAATTGTACAGAATGAGAAGCGCTTCCTGAACGAAATGAGGGAACGACTTATTACAGAGTACACACAGGTCTGGCTGGATACTCTTAGAGGTAGCGCAAGATATTCATTCTATAAACAGTTCAAGTTCGTTCTCTCTAGGGAGCAGTATCTGTATACCATTGACAAACAAATCTTCAGAGATGTATTTGTGCGTTTTCGTGCCGGAATCAGTGAGCTATTTATTCATATGCATCGTTTCATTAATGATACCGCCAGGTCACTTCTATGTCCGACATGCTGTGAAGAGGACGAAGATGAGTTACATTTTTTGCTCTGTTGTCCTGCCTATGAGGACCTTAGACACATGTACATTTTCGATTTGTTTGACAGAAATTGCCGTGTGAGTGTCGTCGAAATAATGGCTACAGAAGATGTCCATCTCACGAGATCAGTGGCTATGTATCTGTTCTATGCTTTCAAGAGAAGACAAGTGGCTGTGAAAACAACCAATGAGATGTAAAACTAATTAGGTTGTGATAGGCCGGTGGCCTTACAATTAAAATCGTTCGTTCGTTCGTTCTCTCTCTCTCTCTCCCTCTCTCTCTCTCTCCCTCCCTCTCTCTCTTTCTCCCTCTCTGTCTCTCTCTCTCTCTCTCTCTCTCTGTCTCTCTCTCTCTCTCTCTCTCTCTCTCTCTCTCTCTGTTTATGTCAACGGGTCGTATTCCTCGAGACGATTCGTAAAGTCAGGGGTTCCACAAGGCTCAATTTTAGGTCTATTGCTCTTCAGCTTGTATATCAATGATCTACCATTGAGTATATCAAATGAAAGTATCAAATGTGACCCATTTCTGGAAATCAGTCTTAACTCGCAATCATCGAAACAGCGCTACACAGCTCTGAAGGTGGTGGGGGTCTGCCTGTGCGAAATTGAGGTTTACGGTTCATTGCATTCTCTAAACATTAATCTATAAAATGGTATAAGTTTTATGTCTTAAAAATGTATTTAAGTGCATTAAAAAATTAATTAAAGTTATGAATTGTGATAATTTAGAGCATTTTTATTTGCCAAAATCGACCAATTTTGACCCTGCAAAACAACACGTAACCCTTGCAGAACCTCAACACATGGTCTTTCGCACGCTTTTTTTCGTTTCTTCTGCTGTGCAAAAAATCAAGATGATTGGATAATTCTAAGACCCTGTTGCTAAGGAGAATGTGTGAGGATTGCATGCAAAACTTTGAGGTCCGTTTTCTCAAAACAAGTCGCGAATGAGTTTTCAACTTCAACTCGTTATAACTTCCACAATTTTTGAGCTACCAGGTTCGTTTTGGTGTCAAATTAATCAGGAAAGTTTGTAAAATTAAAAAATATAAACATCTCAAAAATGATAAAATCCACCTTAAGACTGGTTTGGTGGTGCGGGGTCACAAATGCACTATGTTTGCAGATGGCACCATTATCAGCGTAAGCGACAGAAGCATAAATTCCATCCAATGCACCCTGAACGTTACCCTTGATGATTTACAAAAATGGTGTTCATCAAATAGAATGGTCATAAACCCCTCAAAAACCAAGTGCATGATCCTAACTACAAGACAAACACGTCAACGACAATCCCTAACCATCAACCTTATGCTAGAAAATGAAATCATTATTAATAAGAAAAAAACACACGACAAACACCAAAATCAAAAGGCTTTCGGGCATACGCCCTTCTTCAGTTAATACAGAAACACATAAATGATGCAACACGTGACGTAAAAAACTTCAGAATGACATGACGTAGGCACTCCAGAGCTCTACCCCTCCTCTCTCTCCCTCTCTCTCTCCCTCTCTCTCTCTCTCTCTCTCTCTCTCTCTCTCTCTCTCTCTCTCTCTCTCTCTCTCCCTCCCTCCCTCTCTCTCCACCACCCTCATCCCCCCAAAAAATGTTCTAGCCCGAGTTCTCGGAGCCCGAGCTCTCTCAGCATCCAGTGTCCAGAGTGTTCTCTCTCTCTATCTCTCTGTCTCTCTCTCTCTGTCTCTCTCTCTCTCTCTGTCTCCCTCTCTCTCTCTCTCTCTGTCTCTCTGTCACTCTCTCTCTATTTCTCTCTCTCTCTCTCTCTCTCTCTCTCTCTCTCTCTCTCCCCCTCTCTCTCTACCTCCAACTCTCTCTCTCTCTTTAAGTGTTCATAGTTCCATCCATCTCACTTTCTCTCAGTCAAATGAAATCATTGAGCAAGTTTCTGAACACAGAGTGCTAGGCATAATTGTTGATGAACAACTAACTTGGGAACAACATGTCAATTTCTTATGCAAAACTCTTGCTAAGAACATTTTCCTGCTCTCTAAACTGAGGTATTTTGTCACCACCGATGCATGCATAATGTTTTTTCACGCACACATAAATTCCCATATTAATTTTGTATCTCTTGTATGGGCTGGCTCTATGGCAGTTCACTTGAACAAGATTAAATCACTGTACAGACGAGCTGCCAAGCTTATCATTTCCAACTCAACATTGTCTACGGATGAAAAGATAAAAAATCTTGGCTTACTTCCCTTTAAAAAACACCTCGTCCTCAACAAATGCATCCTTATGCACAAAATTGCTCATTCACGAGCACCGAAGTATCTTACTGATCTCTTCATTCGTCCCCATACAAGCCATTCACTATCTCGCAACACTTTCATTCTACCACAACCTAGAATAGACATTTTCAAAGGCAGTATTACATATTCAGGTGTTATGATATGGAATACACTCCCATTGCACCTAAGGAACAATACTTCCATAACGTCTTTTAAAGCATCCATACGTGATTATCTATGCAGATGATATCACTGCTGTCGCCTGTACATATGACACGTATTGCTTGATCTTCAAGACTCACTGAGCTGACAGTTGCCAAAGGCATCTACTAAAATATTTGTCATTGTTGATCATATTCTTCATATACCTTACCAACTGTTGTACATGGATTAGCTACTGTGTATTTTGTGTCTTAATTATCAGTGTTTTCATTTCTTTATGAGCAAGGACAATTTGTAAGAAAGGCAGAAATGCCTAAAATTTCATCCTTGATAAATAAAGAATCAAGCAATCAATCAATCAATCTCTCTCCCTCTCCCTCTCTCTTTCTCTCTCTCTCTCTCTCTCTCTCTCTCTCTCTCTCTCTCTCTCTCTCTCTCTCTCTCTCTCTCTCTCTTTCTCTCTCTCTCTCTCTCTCCCTCCTTCTCTCTCTCTCCCTCCCTCTCTCTCTCTCTCTATTCCTCTCTCTCTCTTTCTCTATCTCTCTGACTGTCTCTCTCTGTCTCTCTCTCTCTCCCTCTCTCTCTCCCTCCCCCCTCTCTCTCTCTCTCTCTCTTTCTCTCTCTCTCTCTCTCTCTCTCTCTCTCTCTCTCTCTCTTCTCCCTTCCTGTGCGTTTGATACTCAAAGCCACATTCTTCAGATTCAAAATCTGCACGTAACGGAAAGCAAGTTCGAAAAGGTGCTTCTAAAAGTGGTCTTCCGTGATAAGAGAAGTGGGGGAAAAGTGGTCTTCCGTGATAAGAGAAGTGGGGGAAAAGTGGACAGGGAGAGAAGGGGAGTGGAGGTGGGTAAGAAATTTACCTTTCTACGAACTCTTGGTTCCAGTTCTAAACATAATCCTGGAAATACACCACTGCGGTATACTTGTCCTAACTAAACAGTTTCCATAAGCCGACACAAACTGCTTACCTTCTTAACACTAAGAAACTCTAAGCATAACACACACA
>JAWQFJ010005740.1:0-10129 GCA_034096865.1 Theodoxus fluviatilis | reverse complement strand
AGATCTCTGTGTCCCCCACCCCACCCACCACCCACACACAGAGAGTAAAAAGTATGACACGCTGACAAGCACACTCAACTTAAAAACGAAAAAAGATTCAGGAAAATCGTGACACTACAAGTCTGACAAAGAATGTATGCCTGCTGGCTTGCCATGTTCCATTCAGCACATCTCACTGCATGTACATCTCACTGCATGTACATCTCACTGCATGTACATCTCCCTGCATGTACATCTCACTGCATGTACATCTCACTGCATGTACATCTCACTGCATGCACATCTCACTGCATGTACATCTCACTGCATGCACATCTCACTGCATGCACATCTCACTGCATGTACATCTCACTGCATGTACATCTCACTGCATGTACATCTCACTGCATGCACATCTCACTGCATGCACATATCACTGCATGCACATCTCACTGCATGCACATCTCACTGCATGTACATCTCACTGCATGCACATCTCACTGCATGTACATCTCACTGCATGTGCATCTCACTGCATGTGCATCTCACTGCATGTGCATCTCACTGCATGTGCATCTCACTGCATGTGCATCTCACTGCATGTACATCTCAATGCATGTACATCTCACTGCATAATTATACATCTCACTGCATGTACATCTCACTGCATGTACATCTCACTGCATGTACATCTCACTGCATGTACATCTCACTGCATGTACATCTCACTGCATGTACACCTCACTGCATGTACACATCACTGCATGTACATCTCACTGCATGTACACCTCACTGCATGTACACCTCAATGCATGTACACCTCACTGCATGTACATCTCACTGCATGTACATCTCACTGCATGTACATCTCACTGCATGTACATCTCACTGCATGTACATCTCACTGCATGTACATCTCACTGCATGTACATCTCAATGCATGTACATCTCACTGCATGTACATCTCACTGCATGTACATCTCACTGCATGTACATCTCACTGCATGTACATCTCAATGCATGTACATCTCACTGCATGTACATCTCACTGCATGTACATCTCACTGCATGTACATCTCACTGCATGTACATCTCACTGCATGTACATCTCACTGCATGTACATCTCACTGCATGTACATCTCACTGCATGTACATCTCACTGCATGTACATCTCACTGCATGTACATCTCAATGCATGTACATCTCAATGCATGTACATCTCACTGCATGCACATCTCACTGCATGCACATCTCACTGCATGTACATCTCACTGCATGCACATCTCACTGCATGCACATCTCACTGCATGCACATCTCACTGCATGCACATCTCACTGCATGTGCATATCACTGCATGTGCATCTCACTGCATGTGCATCTCACTGCATGTACATCTCACTGCATGTACATATCACTGCATGTACATCTCACTGCATACATACATCTCACTGCATGTACATCTCACTGCATGTACATCTCACTGCATGTACATCTCACTGCATGTACATCTCACTGCATGTACACCTCCCTGCATGTACATCTCACTGCATGTACATCTCACTGCATGTACACCTCACTGCATGTACACCTCACTGCATGTACACCTCACTGCATGTACACCTCAATGCATGTACACCTCACTGCATGTACATCTCACTGCATGTACATCTCACTGCATGTACATCTCACTGCATGTACATCTCACTGCATGTACATCTCAATGCATGTACATCTCACTGCATGTACATCTCACTGCATGTACATCTCACTGCATGTATATCTCACTGCATGTACATCTCAATGCATGTACATCTCACTGCATGTACATCTCACTGCATGTACATCTCAATGCATGCACACCTCACTGCATGCACATCTCACTGCATGTACATCTCACTGCATGTACATCTCACTGCATGTACATCTCACTGCATGTACATCTCACTGCATGTACATCTCACTGCATGTACATCTCACTGCATGTACATCTCACTGCATGTACATCTCAATGCATGTACATCTCAATGCATGTACATCTCACTGCATGTACATCTCAATGCATGTACACCTCACACTATGGAGCTCAGGTTATCAGGGAAAGACACACAAACAGCCTGGCTTGCCATGTTCCAATCAGCACATCTCACTGCATGTACATCTCACTGCATGTACATCTCACTGCATGTATATCTCACTGCATGTACATCTCAATGCATGCACACCTCACTGCATGCACATCTCACTGCATGTACATCTCACTGCATGTACATCTCACTGCATGTACATCTCACTGCATGTACATCTCACTGCATGTACATCTCACTGCATGTACATCTCACTGCATGTGCATCTCACTGCATGTGCATCTCACTGCATGTGCATCTCACTGCATGTGCATCTCACTGCATGTGCATCTCACTGCATGTACATCTCACTGCATGTACATCTCACTGCATGTACATCTCACTGCATGTACATCTCAATGCATGTACATCTCACTGCATGTACATCTCACACTATGGAGCTCAGGTTATCAGGGAAAGACACACAAAGGGAGACACAAACAGCTCAGGCCAGATACCATAGGCTGCTAGGTCAACCACCTTGTTTTCATGCACCCAAGATGTCCCAGCACTAGTTTGAAAAAGACTGGCAAGATCTGCTGATTTTCTGTTGTTGGTACAGTCACAAGGACACGTCAGAATTAATATCAGAGGGAGCTATGGGGTGAAGTGACTCATATTTCACTTCAGTCAAGGAACAGTGGGATCTCAATAGACAGGTTGGGTCAAATCGTTTTGAAATCATGCAGTCAAGAAATACACCAGAATTCATTTTCAATAATTCATTTTGTTCTGTACTGTCAAGAAATGTCTCAAAACTCATTCTAAAGAAAGTGGCATTGTTACTAGATGTTGATTTTAATACAGTAAGAAGACAACACTCAATAGAAAGGACTGACTTTGATTTTGTAGTCAAAGAGATACCCCAGAATCCAATGAAAGGAACTGGTTAGGTTAACTAATTGTTATTCTATTGCAGTCAAGTGATGCACCACAACTCATCTTTAGGATAGCAGCACTTGAGGCAAACATTTGTAATATCAGTACAATCAAGAGATCACTCGGAGAGTTATTTCTATGTTGTACGGTCACAACATACAATAGGATTCATGTGACAGAATTGATTTTATTTGGAACTGACAAAGGGTGCCCTAGAGCTCTTCTATCTATAGAGACTATCTCATCTGAGTCAGGTGATTTGTCTTGATGCACAGCCAAGTCACACACTAGAGCTCATTTCAAAGGCAGTAGCTGGGTCAACTGACTGAGATTTCAGTCAGATAATTAACAAAACCCCATTTTGGTCATGCAGCACCTTCAACATATGTCATATATGATATGTAGGGAGAGCAGCAAATGTGCAACCAGCACTTGGATGATTAATTTTAGCACTATCAGTATCACAAATATTACAAAGAAGGAAAAAAAGAGTGTGTGTGTGTGTGTGTGTGTGTGTGTGTGTGTGTGTGTGTGTGTGTGTGTGTGTGTGTGTGTGTGTGTGTGTGTGTGTGCATGCACAGGGTTTCTAATAGAAGTGGACATTAAAAATTCCCTTTTGCTGAAAACACTAGTTTCTACTTAGATAATGGATTCCCCTAGATCTCATTAGGCAGAGAAGATTAGACAGCAAGCAGTTTGTTGTTTAGTTTACCATCAATTTCTTTTTTTTCTTTTGTATGATTGAAAAGTTAAGGGTCAGCTGGAAAAAAAAATTGGTTGGGTTACCATAACAACACATTTTTGGGGTTGTAGGCCTAAACCAGTTATACCATCAGCAAGCTTGGGGGAGGGGTGGGGGCCCTACACTGAAACACCTAGCTGCCATGGCTAAGACTTGGGTCTGGCATCTGGATACAGGGCTGTCAGGAGTGACGGATCCCAATCACAACCGTGACTAGTCTCTCTGATAAGATTACACAACATGCACTGGAGCTAGCCTCAATATCTGTCTTGAAACTGGGTCAAACCCAGTGTATGACCTTCCCACCTTGGTCCCAAGGGCAGAATCTCTCACAGTGTGACAATGCCATCTGTCTGTATCTGTCTGTCTTGTGGGAATTCAGAACCCCTGCACCTGTACACTTCACTAGATGTTGCCATACATACATTTACACTTTGCCTACACAGAGCACTAGTTAGTCAAAGCATGATTCAGGCTGCACAGTTCCCAAAGTAGGCATGCCAGGCAAGGTTATTACCAAATGTATACTACAGGGCAGTCTACAGAGGCAGTCTACAGGGGCAGTCTACAGAGGCAGTCTACAGAGGCAGTCTACAGGGGCAGTCTACAGAGGCAGTCTACAGGGGCAGTCTACAGGGGCAGTCTACAGGGGCAGTCTACAGAGGCAGTCTACAGGGGCTGCGGGCAGTCTACAGAGGCAGTCTACAGGGGCAGTCTACAGAGGCAGTCTACAGGGGCAGTCTACAGAGGCAGTCTACAGAGGCAGTCTACAGGGGCAGTCTACAGAGGCAGTCTACAGGGGCAGTCTACAGAGGCAGTCTACAGAGGCAGTCTACAGAGGCAGTCTACAGGGGCAGTCTACAGGGGTAGTCTACAGAGGCAGTCTACAGGGCAGTCTACAGAGGCAGTCTACAGGGGCAGTCTACAGGGGCAGTCTACAGAGGCAGTCTACAGAGGCAGTCTACAGGGGCAGTCTACAGAGGCAGTCTACAGGGGCAGTCTACAGGGGCAGTCTACAGGGGCAGTCTACAGAGGCAGTCTACAGGGGCTGCGGGCAGTCTACAGAGGCAGTCTACAGGGGCAGTCTACAGAGGCAGTCTACAGGGGCAGTCTACAGAGGCAGTCTACAGAGGCAGTCTACAGGGGCAGTCTACAGAGGCAGTCTACAGGGGCAGTCTACAGGGGCAGTCTACAGATCCATCATGTTGCAAGCAGCATCAGCTGAAGGATGCACTAACTCAGTAACTGCAATGACAGTGACTTGCACCAAGCAGCAGTGGCACTGTACACCCTGGTGTCAAAATTCAGAGCCTCCTGGGCAGAGCACTGCATCATTTATGTTGCCTTAGTTGAATGAGGCAAATTTACACACACACAGAGAGAGAGAGAGAGAGAGAGAGAGAGAGAGAGAGAGAGAGAGAGAGTTGGTTGTGTTTTAGTGTGTGTGTGACAGGCAGGCAGGCAGGCAGGCAGCCAGACAGGCAGGCAGCCAGACAGGCAGGCAGCCAGACAGGCAGGCAAACAGGCACACAGGCAGGCAGGTACAAAACCACAACTTGCAGACTCCCACAGCATTCATCCCAAGCCCAACTTTTTTTATTATTTACAAATAATGCAGATAACCTTTTTGAGTAAAAAAAAAAGCCTAGCTGCAGCACACTGGGGAAGACATGATCAACATGTTAATGTCTGAAGGAGGAAGTCACAGCCCACAAGTTAAGACAAACTGTCATCTGTAGTCTTTCTGGAGACTCATGAACCATTAATCTCCTAGCAACCAGACTCACTCCCCTTTCCAGGAAACCAGACAGAAGGGGGTTTGAGGATCAGGCCTGAGTAATGAATAGGAGGGGGGGTGGGGGGTGGAACTGAGGGGGGGGGGGGGGGGAGGGGGGGTTGGGGAGAGGGAGGGGGGTGTAAGAGAAAGGGGGACATGAGAGCAAGAGAAAGAGTGAGAGAACCCAGGCAAGGGAGTGTTTCCTTTGTTCCTGGGTCAGACCAAAGAAAGGAAATCAAATCCCTCTGACACAAAAGAACATGAAGAGGTGAATAAGTCAATTTCTTTTCTTTTTTCAATATAGAAAATATGGTTAATGAAGGCAATAATTCTCTTCATAAGCACACAAAGATGTATGCTTGCTCCCTGTCTTTGACTCATTAACAATGTGTGTGTATCTGTGTGTGTGTGTGTGTGTGCATCTGTGCATGTGTGTGCATCTGTGTGTGTGCATCTGCGTGTGTGTGCATCTGCGTGTGTGTGTGCATCTGTGTGTGTGTGTGTGTGCATCTGTGTGTGTGTGCATCTGTGCATGTGTGTGTGTGCATCTGTGTGTGTGTGTGTGCATCTGTGTGTGTGTGTGTACCTCTGTGTGTGTGCATCTGTGTGTGTATCTCTGTGTGCATCTGTGTGTGTGTATGTGTGTGTGTATTTGTGTGTGTGTATCTGTGTGTGTGTGCATCTGTGTGTGTGTCTGGGTGTGGATGTGTATCTGTGTGTGTGTGTGTGTGTGTGTGTGTGTGCATCTGTGTGTATGTGTATCTGTGTGTGTGTGCATCTGTGTGTGTGTACTGTGTATGTGTGTATCTGTGTGGGTGTGCATCTGTGTGTGTGTACCAGTGTGTGTGTGTGTGTGTGCATCTGTGTGTGTGCATCTGTGAGTGTGTATGTGTGTATATGTGTGTGTGTGCATCTGTGTGTGTGTGTGTGTGTGTGCATCTGTGTGTGTGTGTGAGCATCTGTGTGTGTGCATCTGTATGTGTGTGCATCTGTGTGTGTGTGTGTGCATCTGTGTGTGTGCATCTGTGTGTGTGTGTGAGCATCTGTGTGTGTGCATCTGTATGTGTGTGCATCTGTGTGTGTGTGTGTGTGTATCTGTGTGTGTATCTGTGTGTGTGTGTGTGCATATGTGTGTGTGTGTGCATCTGTATGTGTGTGTGCATCTGTGTGTGTGTGTGCATCTGTGGGTGTGCATCTGTGTGTGTGTGTGTGTGTGTGTGTGTGTGTGTGTGTGCACCTGTGTGTGTGTGTGTGTGTGAGTGTGTGTGTGTGTGTGTGTGTGTGCATCTGTGTGTGTGTGTATCTGTGTGTGTGTGTGCATCTGTGTGTGTGTGTATCTGTGTGTGTGTGTATCTGTGTGTGTGCATCTGTGTGCATGCATCTGTGTGTGTGTGCATCTGTGTGTGTGTGCATATGTGTGTGTGTGTATCTGTGTGTGTGTGTATCTGTGTGTGTGTGTATCTGTGTGTGTGTGTGTGCATCTGTGTGTGTGTGTATCTGTGTGTGTGTGTGCATCTGTGTGTGTGCATCTGTGTGTATGTGTGTGTGTATCTGTGCGTGTGTGTGTGTATGCATCTGTGTGTGTGTGTGTGTGCATCTGTGTGTGTGTGTGCATCTGTGTGTGTGTGTGTGTGCATCTGTGTGTGTGTGTGCATCTGTGTGTGTGTGCATCTACGTGTGTGTGCATCTGTATGTGTGTGCATCTGTGTGTGTGCATTTGTGTGTGTGTGTTTGCATCTGTGTGTGTGTGTGTGTGCATCTGTGTGTATATATATTACTTTTTATCTTGTTCCCTAAGCACCAGTTGTGTGTATATTTGTTGTTTATCATCGCTATTCTTCTTTTTTAACTTCTTTTTTTTAGTTCACCAACCACACCTCGCGTATTATCACCGAACGTTTATCGTAAAAGGTACTTCGTGACAAAGCAGAAAAAAGCAGTACAGATAAGATCGCCCGAACAGCCAGACCGTTTAAGCTATAGCACTAGGCTATGATAACCTTTTGTAGGGGATGTCCTCTCTGAAGGACCTAGTTATACGTTTGCACTCCGGGCATCGCTGCATTGGGCGATGCGTGGTGGCATGAACCCGTTGGATACACAGTTTGGAATTGGAAAGATATTGAAATTAACCTCTCGTTAGATGATTCAATGGAAGAGGTTAGTGCTAGGCTAAATGGTGCAAATGGGTGTGTGGAAAAAAAATGGAATGGTAAAAAATCATGGCAAATATAAAATGAGGTGGAAATGAGTTTTTTTATAAAGAAAATAAAATATATAGAGCCATGGTCAGGGTAAATAGTTAGTTAAATTGATTATGAGTGATAATTGAGTAGGATGGTTTGGAAATAAATTGTTATTATAAGGAAAAAGTTCTCTTGGAAAAATTAGTGGGAGTGGTGTTATCATGAAGACAAAACTCAGGCAATGATGGTTTGTGGACGGTCGTTTTGGCAATATGAGGAGGGAAGAAAATATGAGATGAGTGGTGGAAAAATGAAATGGAAAAAAATTGGATGTTTGGATAATTGGGGTTGGAATGACTGAGTTTACCTAAAAATATTTTGATAAAAATTATTAATATTATGAACGAATGATGTTGGAAAGATAATAGAAATATGGATGAAATTGTTAAAATCGATTGGATAACAGCTGTGTGTCTTGGTTGGCATATTGAGTTGGCCAAAAATTGGATGGAAGTTGGAAAATGGTTTTAAAAGTAAAAAAGGAATGGAGAATGCACAATTAACATTCTACTGAGCACATGCAAGTAGTGGACATTTGGAATAAAATTTGGCATTACAAAAAAATTTTATGAAGTGGAAAAAAACACCGGATGAAGGGGTAGGCATTATGACAAGATGTAATAGCCCTACTTCAACCGATAAATGCATTTTGAGTGGACCACTTCTCATTCTCCTGTAAGGTATTGAGGTGGAAAAACAGTAGGATGCATGAGGTGTCATTAATATTGAGCAAAGCAGAGGGCTATGGCATTTACATCATTAAACATCCCTTAATTGAGTTAATATGGAAGAAAAAAATGCGGACATCGCTATAATTATGGTTTAAAAAATTATCATAGGCCAACCATTCTGTTGGGGAACTTTGCCCCTCCATTCACAGTCGCAGAAGTGCACGGTCATTATATATTAACTGACCAAAAAAAAAAAGTCTCTCAGAAGTCGTGTGGCACTAGGAACAAGGCTCCCATACCTACTAACTTTACTCCAGGTATATATGGCACACTGGTGGTTCGTCCATTAACTTTAAGAGCCGGTGGAACTTTATTATTGTGGTTGCATTAAGAGTCGTGTACCAGCCACACACACACCATGTGAAGGATCACCAGTTCATCTTGCCCACTAATCACCCGCCAGGAGAACCACAGAGAGACTAAATCGTATTTGTTTTGGTAGTGTGGTATTGTATAGGATTTTTGTCATCACAATTGTATCTCTGTTTTCCAAAATGTAATATATTCTGAATACTGGCCCTGGAATTTCTTTAATGTATGGCCCAACGGGACAACGTGTGGTCAATACGTCACCCTCCCTCTCCAGCACCCTCCACATGAAAATACCTTGTTTTGGCTAGGCAAATTTCGATAGGAAAACAGAAGAACGTAAAGGATAAGAGGAAAAGCCATGAGGGGAGATGCCCACCCGCCTTTTTTGGTCGTCTTCTTCCTTTTCCTTACCGCCCGCCCCTAGTAGCTAGAGTGTCCGGGAAGATCTGCCACAAGACTCGGTTCTCCTGCTCATATGTTGGTCCGGCCCCATAGCTCAGTCTCCGCGATAAGTATCCTGCTGTATATTTAGACTGACCGTTTCTTTTTCCCAAAAGCTAAACTCGGTTTGAAGTATAATAGATGTGAAGATCACACACAAGACAAGTATATTGGAAGGGCATGTTCTCACTTTTTTACTTGTTTTTCTTAGAAATGAAGCAATGATGTTGTTTTCACGGATCCTCTGCGTGGCTTATCTCGTGTGGGCACTCTGTGTAGGGTTTTTTCCGTATTTGCTGTTGCGATGACTTTTGCAGAAGCCTCCAAAGTCTTCTTTTTTCGTTTGGATTTTCGAAAGCTCTTTTGCTGCGAGTCTCTGGAGAGTGGCGTGGAGATCGGCCATTCGTCCCCCCTTGGGAGCTTTGTTTCAGGGGCGCACAACAGGTCTTCTGGGTCAGGTTGCCTTTGTCTCGTTTGGAGACACAATAATTCGATGCGCCGAGGTGCGGCAGAACGGTACGCGGTTGACATAGTGAGAACGACGGACGTGTGGCCACTTCACGTGGGTTGAGGTTGTCATACAACCCCTACCACGTCAATCCGGTTGACCATATTGGAGTGCGGTCCAGGAGGAAGAGGCTAAGAGCAGTAAAAGAAGAAGGGGGGGCCGCGTTTTGCGGATAGTTTCCCGTTCACTGCTGCAGTAAACTCTGCGTATGCTATTGTTGCCGTAAGAAGGTTAGGTACCAGATCCACATGGCCCTTGCACAGCTAATGATTTCCAACAGTTTTGGACCATGCTCTCTTGTTAGGTCCTCCACACAGGAAATGATGGGGGCGTCCAGGGGGTTCTGCTGTCCTTGTGATTTGGGTATGGGGTTAGAACACGCTGTTGGT
>JAWQFJ010005734.1:0-12873 GCA_034096865.1 Theodoxus fluviatilis | reverse complement strand
AAAAATAAAGGAACAAAGGAAGGAAGGAAATAGAAAAAGAAGACAGATAGGAATTAAAGAAAGAAAGGAAATAAGAAGGACGGATGAAAGAAAGAACAAAGGAGGGAGGGAGGAAAGAAAAAAGAAAAAAAAGAAAAGGAGTCTGACAGTTCTTTCACCTTTTGTGACAAAGACCACGTCCAAGCCTGCGTGCCTAACACCGGCTGGTGCAGAAATCGTGAAGACAACAAGTCCAGAACTCAACCCCGGCATGCAGCGGGACCCTACACCGTACTGTCTGGACAGAGACAGTTGCGCAGCCCTCAGCAAGCTACGTCTATGGTCCTCGGATTCGGCCTACTTGAGTCCGCTTACAGAAACAAACAGTGATAAAAATGGCCGTCACGTGAAGGAGGGAACACGCCTGGGCTATCTGAAAACACTGCTGTCTACACACTTTGAATCAGAAACTGGTCAAAGTGCCCTGAAATATCCAGACCCGATGCATGTCAGTGCTGAATCTTGAATTGATACAGCTTGTGACTGATAACGATGTGAAACAGACGTTGATTAGATGCCAGTTTATTCGTTCCACCATGACAAGTATAGATTTAGACTTGTCAGTCAACATGAAAAGACATGTGCCATATCCAATGATATATTTCCAACAGGTGGGATACAACGTATGAATTTATGGGGGAAAGTTCACATTTCCAGAATGAATTAACGCAACCTTACCCCCTCATTCAACAAATCCATGAAATCTGTGCATAATTTCGAGTAAATGATGAAGTACTCGAACACGGCAAAATTAGTTGAACCGTTGTTTACTGATTATTAGTGCTGATTATTGCACACATTTATTGTAGAATCGGAGCCGCTAGCAATGACATTAACGGAAATAGCCCCCTGAACTGTGCCAACTACGACCTGCTACTGCTACTGCTACTATTACTTCCACCACCACAGGTACTTATCGGGGAGAAGTGCTATCCTACAAGCCTCATGTGACCTTCTTATGAATATTCAGGACTGATTAGTTCCATCACGTGATATGAACTGTGCTATGTAAACTAGAGTGAACATTACGCTTAGTAGGAGTGGTGCGGAATGGCGCGTTTGACAATGAACTTCACGATGACGTTGCATTCATTTCCTCCCGCTTAGGGCGTCTTTCTCCGCCTGGAACATCCAGCCGAAGACTCGCGGAAAGCTGCTCTTTTTAGACTTCATGGATTTCAACATGCAAGGAGCGGACAATTGTGACAGGAGCTACTTGGAGATTCATGACGGTGAGTGCCAGAGACCAACGACATTCCGTAACTGGATCTATTAGACTGCGCAGCTTAAAAGCGCGTGTGACGTTCATTAACGCTTTCTCTTCAAGAGGGCTTTAATTGAAATTGTAAGAATGAAAGTGTGAGACGCGTCTATATCCCGTACGAAGCCTGGCCAAAGATTATAGGTCTTTGGCCTGGCGCTCATTGCACGCGACACACTACTCATTTCTTGCGGGTTTGCTGTTGATTGGGTTACCTCTGAGAAGGACCCACTGTATCCTTGCGCGGTGCGGTCAGATACTGATCCATTTCTGTTTCAGACTTCTTCAGAAGAACTGATTCTCTCGCAGACTGTGAGCGTAGAGAACTGTTGCGTCCAAAATTTCCGCGGCGCCGAACTTCTCAACAGCCATCAGCTAAAACAACGCGGGAAAAGAAAAAGTACGCTCTAATGAGCTGTACGATAATATCATTGATGACGTCTTTGTGGCGCGCAGCTATTTTAGACAACCAATCATCGCCCGGCTTCGCACAGGATTTAGTCGCAGTCGCAAGTGTGTACGCCGTGACGTTCTCAAGAGCCAGGGCTAAGTTGAACTTAAGCGATGAAAATGGAACGTTGGGGACCGTGGGCCTATGAACCATATGCGTCCACATACGTGCAGTGACCACCACGGCCCAGGCAGCCCTTTGCAATTGAAACTTCGCGACATACATGTTAATGAATTTGCGTTCTTTCGTTCATTGGCCTCCATCAGTGTGAAACTGCCTATTGTACTTTTGTTTTCATATGACACTTTTAAGCGAATCGATCGGACAGAACCGCATTATTGTGAACGTGTTTTATACAGGCCTAGATCATTCTCATCGTACGTCTGTGTGCAGAATTGCACTAAAGATCGACCCTACTTTAGGAGGGGGAAATGTCGTTATTAGGTTCAGGTTACATATGGGGGGAAATGTCGTTATTAGGTTCAGGTAGCACATGGGGGGAAATGTCGTTATTAGGTTCAGGTAGCACATGGGGGGAAATGTCGTTATTAGGTTCAGGTAGCACATGGGGGGAAATGTCGTTATTAGGTTCAGGTAGCACATGGGGGGAAATGCATTCTGAACACAGAGATACTATCTCTGACACAGATTGGTCACGTGACTTCGAATCCACATTCCAATGATTCTACCAATCAAAATTCAACATGATCAGAAGACCATTGAGAGTAAAAAGAGGCGATTCTATTTCACTCCAATTATTTATCCCGATAGATAAACACAAATTTGGTGTTCTAATAAAACTAATCTATGAGATTTTCAGGAAATCATTTGAGAACTACTTTTAGCGCAAACGTGTCTATAAGGTTGCAAACTTCCTTGAGCACGTGCGATTGTGTATATACAGTAGTCGCCGCTTATTAAAAACACATTGGGACCGAACAAAAGTGTTTTTAATAAGCGGCGTTTATATTAACCGGCACTTCCCGCTTCACCAAGCCGTTGCGTTTCTTCCACCTGTTAAACCACCCATTTGTAGCTTTGAATTCGGAGCGACCAAGCTGGGAAGCAATCTGTTCCGCCTTCTGACACAGGATTGGGCCGTTTACAGGTGTGTTGCGTGCTTGGATAGAGTCGAACCACCGCTTTAAGCCATCTTCTGTCTCTTTATCCTTCCCGCAGCGCCGACGCTTCCTTTGGCCTTGACTGGAGCCCTCTGCGATATTAGCCCTAAGTTCATCTTCTTTTTTCAGTGTCTGGCACAGAAATGATGCCGACACACCCAAAATGTCAGCACCCTCCCTCAAACTTTTAGAATTTAGCTCTCGGTAGCGATCAAGCAAGTCCACTTTGTCTTTGGGTGTCATTTTTGTTCTTTTTCTTTTCTTTGGAGCTGAAGTTAAAGCCATTTTCTGATTCACTGCTTATCCAGCGAGACTAGACAGTGTTGAATTGACATCTGACGGTTTGCTGACAAGGTACGTGTAATCACTGTTCACACAAACGCTGAAGCGTCTTTAGTTGTCATCTAACGGTTTGCTGACAAGAATTCACAACCAGAGATCGACTCTGACCCTCCGAACTCGCTCAATGAAGTATAAATATTGCTGTTGTATTCAAAGTCCTTATAATTAGTAGAGTTCACAATATTACACTCTTGTGATTCGAATTTTACCGCATACAAGTTTTACATTCATGGGAAATCGATGTTTAGAAAATGAACTGACGGAAAAATGGCTGCCAGTATGGAGTGTATCACAACAAGCGGAGGAATACACTCACGATGTGATATGGCATTCAGCGTGGCTGTTCAGAACGGTGGTATGCATATTATGGAAGAATTTAGGCTATCACGTGACCAACCTGTTGCTGAGACTATATTCACTAGTCTCAGCCACGCTGAATGGGGGAAATGTCGTTATTAGGTTCAGGTAACACATGGGGGGAAATGTCGTTATTAGGTTCAGGTAACATATGGGGGAAATGTCGTTATTAGGTTCAGGTAACACATGGGGGGAAATGTGGTAGGTAGGTCTGCCTGAACTTATTTTTTTTATTTTTATAGAAGAGACCAGACTGAACAGGAATAAAAATTATTTTTGTGTGAAAACGTCTTTTTCTCCCCGAGTGCTTATAGGGCAGGGAAAATACGACAGCACACAGTTCGTTGTTTACCGTAATTTTTCTTTTTTGTTATTTCTTTCCTCGACCGAAAAAAAATTGTAGTGTCGGCAGGAAAATAAAAGGAGGGGGAGGGAGGAGGGGGGGGAGGGGGGAGGAGGGGGGGAGGGGGGAGGAGGGGGGGAGTCGGTCGGGTTACTGTAACCACAACTCCCCCACCTTATGAGTTTAATTCTTGCTTTCACTGCACACGGCACGCTGCCGCTGAATGCGCAGCTCATCATCACCAGAAGTTCTTACAAACTGGTGTCGGAAAAGACAAAAACAAGCAATGAAATTCGATCAAGGAAGTATATAGTCCACAAAGGCGGAAAGCAGCTGGTCCACATGTACCAGAGATGTCAAGAATCCTCCAAATCTCTGGCGTACCAGAATGGGCAGAAAGTTTCACTGCAGTGTAATTTACTCTCATTTCCTTAATTTTACTAATGTCAAAACTCGAACAGGTGCCACAACATTGCCTATTACAAGTGTTGCTTGATATTACACATTGTAATTTGTACTATGGCTTGGTCACACATTCCAATCAACAGACATAATAATCAGGGCCGGACTAGGTACAGTGAAGGGGGGGGGGGGGGGGGGGTTGCAAAAGGTGGTCCAGGTACAAAGATGCAGAAAAATCAGCAGTAGCGGACTGGAAGATTGTCTTTTTTCTTAAAGGGGCAGGGGGGGGGGGGGGGGGGGGGGGGGCTTGAATTTTCTCCCCGGATTTACAAATGATTGAAACCTCCCATCCCCTCCCCCCTTCCCCCAAGAAAAAAAAGCATTAAAAAACCTTCCTAGTTGAGGTACATGTTTAGGCTGGTGTGTGTGTGTGTGTGTGTGTGTGTGTGTGTGTGTGTGTGTGTGTGTGTGTGTGTGTGTGTGTGTGTGTGTGTGTGTGTGTTACGCCAACCCCTTTAACCCCCCCCCCTAGTCCGGCCCTGATAATAATGATAAAAGTCCTACCCAAAGACAATGACTAGTGAAGGTTCTGGAATATGCCGGAACATTGTGGCCCTTTCAAAGCCCCATACATCACTCTCCTCGCCCATGCTGATGCTTAGTTACATGATGTAGTCAGGGTAAATTTGTCTTGTCTGTGTCACATGGCGTCATTCACACAGCTTCCAGACAGTGGAGTATGCTGCACTCGGCTCTGAAAGTTTTGCAACCTGCCAAAAAGGTATAAAAGGCTCGACGAAGTCACAGGCAAGAGCACACACGACATATATAGGTGAGAACCCATGCAAGAAGATAGTCTTATGTGAGTGCAAAAAGTCATCAATAGGGAGTGATTGTGTCCTCCGAGAAGCCAGTCTCAAGAGTGAAGTTATTCTGGTTATGCTGATTACTACTGATTGTTATCATTGTGTATATCAATCAATGCATGAATTTTTATCTTTCAAAATCGACAATCGGATTTTGTGGTTCCACTTTCTGGCGCAAGCAGGGAGAACCTCCGGATTAACAGGACTCTGCGAAAAGAGACAAGTGGCAACACATAGGGGAAAGCGGGGCATGAAGCCCCAAGGGGCATTAGTGACTACTTTGACGACAAATAATTAATATCATTTCAGATTTTGTTATTTTGTTTCAAAGTAAGTTTCAACTATTCAGAGTTAGTTTCTCTCAAGAATGACATTTATGACATTTGGTTTGACCTAGTCGGAGAGTAGGTCAGGCTCAGAGCCAGTTTTTAAAACACCATTCTTTTGCTGCCATGTTGGGAAAAAACCTTTGCCTTTTAGACCTCACTCATATCTAATTTTGATGTGCACTTCGCCATCAACTAATAAGCACGAGAAATGCATCAGTGCTTTCCTAAATCACCAAGGCAGCTGCACATGCATTAATTTAATGATGTTTCGTGTTATACTTCATGTATTATGTACTGCTTCTGAGAGAAAATTTTGCAGAGAAATGAAGAGGAACTGTGGCTTTTTTGGTGACGATTTTTATTCCTCCATAAAAAAATGTCATTGAAGTTTGTTCATTATGATAAATGTGATATTTCAGCACTGACAGTTAACACTTCCTGACCCGTCATTAGTCTTGAATGAGAAAGGCAAAGCCCATGAGTGTCAATCAAAATGTGGTGGGACTTAATGTCCCACATTTTCGTGTTGTTTAATTGTTAAAGTCAACAAGACAAAATAGGACTGATGGGATACACACACCTCTCTAAATTAAACTCTAAATTAGCATGTGTTTCTTTTTCTCTGTTCCACACACTTATCCTTAAAATGTCGGTAAATACTAGTTGTGCCTGTAGTGCCTGATGCCCTTCAATTTTCTGTACCTGATTCTGTAGCAGTATGTCTGGAATCAACAGCAGTTTCTGCCCACACAAATAAGAAGAAATAACTCGAAACCATACACTTGGCTTGATGAATGGCATCACATGCAGCTTTTTTTAAACATTGCTTTGAGCTGTCAGAGGCTACCAATAGGAAGGTTCTGGAAGATGCCGGAACATTGTGGCGCTTTCAAAGCTCGATACATCACTCTCCTCGCCCATGCTGATGCTTAGTTACATGATGTAGTCAGGGTAAATTTGTCTTGTCTGTGTCACATGGCGTCATTCACACAGCTTCCAGACAGCGGAGTATGCTGCACTCGGCTCTGAAAGTTTTGCAACCTGTCAAAAAGGTATAAAAGGCGCGACGAAGCCACAGGCAAGAGCACACACGACATATATATATATATATATATAGGTGAGAACCCAAGAAGATAGTCTTATGTGAGTGCGGGGCTGCATCATGTCATTTTGGGCCTTGCTTCTGTGCATTGGCAGAAAATTCGACAGTTAAATTGAAATGAGGAAATGTTTTCCTCGTGTGTGATTCTATGCATTTTAAAGTTATTTCATATGTTATTGTGACCGGGTGAAGTGAAGCCCAAAGTTTTACATGGACTCTCTCTCTCTCTCTCCTCTCTTTCTCTCTCTCTCTCTCTCCTCCCCCTCCTCCCTTTTGCCTGGTCAAAGCGCTGGCCCCACCAAGCACTGTCAGCCTCTTTCCCCTCTTCCCCTCCTGTATCCCTGTATCATGTATCCTGCGTCTCAGACGGCCATGTTCTATATATGTTGTAAGACCAGCCTACTATGTATCTTGTCAGCCTGGGAGGGTCCCAGTGCGCCTCCCCTTATCTGTTTGTTAATTGAACTTGACATGTGACTTCGGACAGCTCCCCTCTATCGTTTGCGTGGCTATTCATAAATCGTTAGAATCTAGAGACAAATTTGATAATTTCTCTAAATTAAGGCATCTGATTGCAATGGTGCAATATTCATTCGATTGACTTTGTTATGCCTATCAAGGCAACACTTGGTTTGAATAATTTCGAGTAAGTATAAGGCAGCAATGAGCCTTTTTATATCACTAGGAAAGCACAACCCCAAGACAGGCTGAAATCCACCACTGCTGATTTCAAGCCTGGCTCCCCTGGGGTCCGCGCGTTGCTTTGATAAGGAGGGGCTGTCGGCAGGTCGAGAGAGAGCTCTCCAGCAGTCTCTACAGAGGCGTTCACCACCAGTCTCTTGGGAGACCACTGTCATCCACGTTTAATAAAGAAAACTGGAAACGTCACGGGTTTGCCTCCTCCCTGTCTTGTACATCAACGGACCAGGAGCCTGCATCACCAACCAGGCACAACATCGCCTTGGCTCCACCACATTCTGGCGCTGTCAGCAGGATTGACAGGAAATGGAAGGCGAACTCATCAGCTTCGATGACGGTGTGACCAGCTCCACAACACCATCGGCGATGGAACAACCGGCCCCCTCAGCCTTAGAACTACTGGCCACAGCTGCTGCTGCAAGGACACCTGTTCTTCCTGCAGGTGCCTCTCCCCACCCTTCTGCCAGAGAGTCTCTTTCCACCACAGCAGCCAGCGGACAGCATGCCCCCACAGCCTGCTTGATGCCCTCTCAGCCTGCCCCCCCTGCCCAGTCTGCTAGGGCAAGCAGTGACCAAGGCGGCAGCAAATCTGCCCGGCAATCAGAGCGGCTGTACCTGATGCAACCCCCCAGACTGCCGATGTTTTCGGGAGAGGAAGGAGACATTGAGTCTTTTTCCGAAGAGGCAGAAAGAGTACTACGAAACTGTCCAATGGAAGATGGGGCCGCTACAGAATGGATTCTGCAGGCATTAACAGGCTGTGCACGGCAAGAAATTCTCCGGCGTCCGAATCTCTGCACAGCAAACGACATCATCATCACCTTGAAAGAGACATTCGGCGATCATCGTGGGACGTCGACGCTCCTTGGCACCTTCCATCGCCGAAGCCAAGGGGTCACGGAAGGCATCATAGAGTATGCTCAACACCTCCAACTGCTTGCACAGCGAGCAAACAGGCGGAAAGAGGGATGCCTGGATGACGAGGCCCTCCGGGACCAGTTTGTGACCGGCCTGTACTCCCCATCGCTTCGCCGTGACCTCCGCCGCTTCCTCAGGGAGCACCCTGACTCAAGCTTCTTGCAGATCAGATCCGAAGCTCAACGATGGATGCGGGAGGACGACATCGACCTGAACCACACCTGTACACAGCAGATCATTACCTCCGGGGATGAGCTCTCTCAGGTGAAGGAACAGCTGGCCTTGTTAACCCAACAGCTCCAGTCGCTCCAAGCGTCAAGCCGTCCACCTGATCCACGCACTGACCAGCGTGCCCATGCACGAGGCACACGAGCCCCTTTACGCTGCTGGCACTGCGGCAAGTTAGGGCACAAGCGTGTCGACTGTCGTCAAAACCGTTCGGCGGCACGGGAAGCGTCACAGGAAGCACTCTCTGGGGATTCGCCACGTTATCCCCAGGCACAACAGCAGGGAAACTAGTTACCCCCGTTGCCTGCAGCCAGGCAACGGGGGGCCGCAGTTTGGCAGGACTGGTAGGAAAGTGCCCCACAACCACGATCAAGTTAAATGGAGTGGAGGTGCCAGCATTGTTGGACACGGGCAGCGAGGTGACCACGGTGACACACTCCTGGATGGTGCAAAACGTGAGGAATGGTACCATGCTCTCATCGCATATGAGGCTGCGAGCTGCTAATGGCGCTGAGGTACCATACTCGGGCATCCTGGTGGTCGACCTCGAGATCTTTGGTCAGAAGCTTTCCGACATCCCACTCCTTGTCGTCCACGATCCAACGGAGCCTACCATGTTGGAGAGAAAGCGACGTCTACCAGCCCTGGTGGGCATGAATGTCTTGGCCAACTGCACCTGCGACCCGACCGGATTACCTGACATCCTGCAAGCTGCCATTCAGGAAATCCGACGGGACGATGGCACTAGAGGCATCGCCAAAGTAGCCAGCAGAACTTTTGTTCCTGCTCATTCTCTTATCACCGTAAAAGTGACCTCTACGAAGCAACAAGGTCCCTTTGTGGCAGCACCGACAGACCAGCCACTGCCTGGAGGCCTGATCCTCGTACCCACTTTCGTCAGTGCTGATTCAAGTCAACGATTTCTTCGCCTGGCCAACATGTCGGATAACAATTACATTCTACGCAAGGGAACACCAGTGGCCAGTCTTCAAGCAGCTGACTGTGTAGGAGCAGAAGTGAGCTTCACTGCGACCACAAGCGAGATAGTGATGGACACTACGGTCACCGACTCAAAGCAACAGGCTCCACAGAAGTTAATTCCATGTCCTACCTTCGATGGAACTGCAAGGCAGCGGGAACAGCTGCAGCGAATTCTCATCAAGAACGCTGCTGCCTTCGCGGAAGAAAGTGGAGACCTGGGATACACTGATGTCGTCCGTCACCAAATCAGGACAACAGACGATGTACCTGTGGCCCAACCTTACCGCCGCATTCCGCCGCACCTCCTTCAGGAAGTACAGGACCACCTCAGCGGTTTGCTGGAACAAGGTGTCATCACGGAGAGTTACAGCCCCTATGCGGCACCAGTGGTCCTGGTCCGGAAGAAGACAGGCGACATCCGGCTCTGCGTCGATTACAGACGGCTCAATGCCAAGACGGTTGGAGACGCGTACCCCTTGCCCAGGATTGAAGAATCCTTCGACGCCCTCGTCGGAGCGCAATATTTTTCCACTTTGGACTTGGTAAGTGGCTATCACCAGATTGCCATGGACCCGACCGATCAGAACAAAACGGCCTTCGTGACACCTTTTGGTCTTTTTGAATATACAAGGATGCCGATGGGGTTGGCATCAGCTCCGGCGACCTTCCAACGCCTCATGCACAAGACCATGGGTGACTTCCTGTTCTCGTTCTTGTTGGTCTACCTGGATGACCTACTGGTGTATTCCAAGACCTTCGAAGAACACCTGGAACATCTGGACAAGCTACTGGGTAGAATCAGCCAGGTGGGACTTAAACTCCGCCTCGACAAGTGCCAGTTTCTGAGACGGGAAGTCAGCTACCTGGGACACACTGTCTCGGTTGATGGCATCAGTTGCGAGCAAGGAAAGGTTGAGGCAGTGAAGAACTGGCCCGTCCCAACAACTTCTACTGAGCTCCGCAGCTTTTTAGGATTCGCCGGGTACTATCGGCGCTTCGTAAAGAGCTTCTCCCGAATTGCTGGCCCACTACACGATCTGATCAAAGAAGGTAACAAGAGCCCCAAGAAAAAGGCAGGAAAAATTCCTTTTGTATGGACTGCCACACACCAGGCTGCCTTCGAAAATCTGAAGACCAAACTGACAGGAGCTCCAGTACTAGGCTACGCGGACTTCACCCTACCCTTCATCCTGGAAACCGATGCCAGCCATGAGGGGTTGGGTGCCATTCTCTCCCAGGAGCAAGATGGAGGACGGCGCGTCATCGCCTTTGCCAGTCATCGACTACGCCCGACGGAGAGGAATCAGGCTTTCTACAGTAGTCTAAAGCTGGAGTTTTTGGCTATGAAGTGGGCCATTACGGAAAAGTTTCGGGACTACCTTGTAGGTGCTGATTTTGTCGTGTGGACAGACAACAACCCACTGGTGCACTTCCGAACGGCCAAGATGGGAGCGCTTGAGCAACGGTGGGCAGCTCAACTTGCCCAATTCAATTTCAAGGTGAAGTACCGCCCAGGGGCGACGAATCCCGCCGACGCTCTTTCCCGACTCCCAGCGGCGACACCTATACCTGCAGAGGTTGCCGAGGCAGTGCAGGAGTTCCTGATCTGCAACCATCAGTACTCAGAAGGCACGGCAGCCGTGATATCTTCAGAGAGCCGCAACACCGGTCAACCCCTGGACATCCCCTCCCCTCGCCATCCACCAGAGGAGCTTCGCCAATTACAGCGACAAGACCCCGTCATCCGACCTGTTCTTGAGTCCTGGCCAGACCGACCACAGCCAGGAAGGGACCAAAAACTGAGAACTCTCTGGAAGCAACACCGCCGACTGATATGCAGAGATGGCATCCTATACCGCCGAATGACAGACCCTATTCATGGGTCAAAGGAACAACTGGTCCTCCCCAGTTCGATGCGCCCTGATGCTCTGGTCGCTGCACACGACAGTATGGGTCACCAGGGCTTCGAACGAACAATGCAACTTCTGCGCCCTCGAGTCTACTGGCCCGGCATGTTTGAGGATGTCCGCTACTACATCGGCAACTGCAACCGCTGTATCCTGGGACGTCACCACGCAGTGAAGACGACGTCAACTCCAGTTCTGGCCAGCCGCCCACTGCAGATCTTAGCCATCGATTTCACTAGGATGGAACCCGCTGCTGACGGTCGCGAGAATGTCCTGGTTATGACGGACGTCTTCACAAAATTCACACAAGCTATCCCCACCCGTAACCAGGAGGCACAGACGGTCGCAAGGGTTCTTGTCAGGGAGTGGTTTCAACGGTTTGGAGTGCCAGAGCGAATTCACAGCGACCAAGGCCGTGATTTTGAATCCAGTATTGTGAAGGAGCTCTGCAATGCCTACGGCATCGTCAAATCTCACACGACCCCATACCATCCCGAAGGCAATGGTCAGTGTGAACGCTTCAACCGCACCCTCCACGACCTGCTGAGGACTCTGGACCAAGAGCAGAAGAAAAAGTGGCCTCTTCATATCCAAGAAGTCGTCCAAGCTTACAACAACACCCCACATGCGTCGACCGGCTTTTCTCCGCATTTCCTGCTCTTCGGTCAGGAACCTCGCATACCGCTGGACAACCTGTTCGACCAGTCACTGCCGACAGCCTCCGGAGCAGTAGACTGGGTCCGTCAGCATCGTCAGCGCCTCCTTGATGCTCATCGGCGGGCATACCAGCAGCTGCTGCAGGCTGCACAGCAGCGGACCCGTAGAGCAGATGTGGGAGCAGCAGACCATCGCTTGGCCATCGGGGACTATGTATACATACGGAATCGTGTGCCAGGGCGCAACAAGATTCAGGACATTTGGAGACCTGATCTCTTTCGGGTCACCGCCCGCCGCGACTCCAGCCTTCACGTCTATACCATCCAGCCCGTGACCGGCGGCCCGGAACGTGTGGTGAACAGGCGGGATCTGCGGCTGGCGGGCGAAAACTTTCACCTTTTGGAGCCGGCAGTGAAGACAACTATTGCAACACCAGACAACGAAGAGTCGGAGTCACCAGGGATATTCTTGGGGTCATTACCCCGAGCATCAGCAGCAGCAGGTCGAGGGATTATCATAATGAGGTCTGACTTGCCACCTGGATCTACAAGCGTGTCGTCATCCTCAGACAGTCCAGTGCAGACCCTCCCCCGTCCTGTACCTGCTCCAAGACGGTCTCTTCGTCTCGCTGGAAAGGCTTTGGACTGTAACTGCCAATCCAGGGTCGGTCAGAGACACTAGTGTATTCTGTCAAATGGATCTATTTTGGACAATCGGTGAGTACCGACTTTTTGCTTGCAATCTCCGTAACAGGTGCCCTCCATAAAAATGAAAAAAAAAATGAAAGGAAAAAAAAAATGTACAGTGTAATACAAGTTTTCTGTAAAAGTTGCTTTAGAAGTAATATACTTATCACTTGATATATTCAGG
>JAWQFJ010005731.1:82500-88590 GCA_034096865.1 Theodoxus fluviatilis | reverse complement strand
TAATTTATGATAATTTATGCTAATTTTTAATCTATGTTGATTTATGGCGATTTTTAATTCATGATAATTTATGATAATTTATGCTAATTTTTAATTTATACTAATTTATGGTATTTTTTTAAATTTATGTTAATTTATGTTTGGTTTTTAATTTATGTTAATTTATGCTAATTTATGCAATGCAGTTGCATATCATTTGCATTAACATAAATTATGCAAATTAGTATGCTCATATATCATCACAACCCTAAAACAGCAAAAACCCGCACATATTAGTCTGTTTAACCACTTCCTCCCCCTCTCAGGGCTATGCGCATCTCACCCTTTGAGGAGGAGGTCATGGCAGGCTTCTCTACCCCTTGTGGTCGTTACACCCCATGTTGGGAAACCTCACCGGCGAAATCGAAATGTGAGGAACCCCTGAGGTGCTTCAAGCACACTGGTGATCATATTCTCAGCTAATGGGGTATGGCCACTCCCCCATTGCTTTGAACGTTTATCACCAGTGGGGTAAGAAGCCTTAGAGACTAATTGCCCGAGTCAAAGTAAACAAAATAGAAATCAGTATTTATAGGACATGGTTTCCTAGAACAAACAATGCCTGGTGTAACGATTGCATATTACTGCAAACATATGTTTTAAATAATAAAAATACAAACAAGTTGAGTAAATTCATATTTTTATAAATATCTGTTTTATTAAATAATATTGTGGTTTAAATATTAAACTTGTTCTTTTTAATACAATGTAAGTTTATGCTAAAAGGCAGTTGGTAGTTGGCAGTTGGCAGTTGGCTCGTGTGAGTTGTAGAGTTACTTCCCTTTGCTGGTTTGCTGTGTTTTTAGACTGGCTATTTTTACAACGTTTTCTAGATATGGGTACTCAATCTAGTTGACAATGGACTAAGTACTTTTTCATTGAAGCGACCCTGCTTTACCAGAACTCTAAACATGTAAATGGTCTTGTTTTTAGCGAAAATATGTGTTTTTGTAAGAGAGAGGCACAATTCGATGGCGGCCTACAAAAGCGAATTCCTGCAGGCCAAAACAGCGTGGTTTAGATCATGCAATTAAGCGCATTTTTTTACATGCAGTGTACTCAATCTAATTGAAAATGGATTAAGTTCATCCAAAATAAGGCTACCAGTCTTTGGCAAGACTCTACAATATGTAATTGTCACGTTTTTAACGAAAATATGGTTGCATTTGTAGCAATGTAAACCTTAGAGGCTTTCTGGATAGGATAGGCCGACTTGACTTGGCCTATTTCGCGCGCACGCAAAAGAAAGTGTGTTTGTGTGCCTGTGAGTGTGTGTTTGTGTGTGTAAGTGTGCCAGTGTGTGTGTGTTTGTAAGAGAAAGGCACACTAATTAAAGGCGAGGTGATATTGTCAGAAACTAAACTTGCTTGCAGCCTGTCTCCTCAGATTGAAAAAGTCATTAGTTGACCAATTAATTTTAAAAAGTGAGCAGCTGCCTCATTAGGGGTGAGCTGGCAGCCCTAATCTCTAAACTACTATAGGTGCATCTCATCACATGTACAACACACTTGGAGATAGGTGCATCTCATCACATGTACAACACACTTGGAGATAGGTGCATCTCATCACATGTACAACACACTTGGAGATAGGTGCATCTCATCACATGTACAACACACTTGGAGATAGGTGCATCTCATCACATGTACAACACACTTGGAGATAGGTGCATCTCATCACAGTAGTGAAACCTCCATTGCTGGACAACTCGTCACCTCTCAAGGCTTCAAGTCTCAAAACCCTCGGCTTGCTGGCACGTCCTGGCGCTTCATGACTGGGTTCAGCTAAGGACCATGCATATGCGGCCGAGGGTCACGACTCTACAGAACAGCTGGCTCAGCGGGAGGGAATGAATGAATGAATGAATGAATGAATGAATGAATGAATGAATGAATGAATGAATGAATGAATGAATGAATGTGTTTTGCTTAAGTGCCTATCAGCCGTATTTGCCTATGTAAGGCCTCAACATTTGTTCACAAAAGTAATAGAAAATAAAAAGGGTGCACTTATCTGTAAAGTATGCTCTACTATTTTTTCACATGTAAGTATACAAATGAGTATATGTACAATCGCGGATGATTAATGCCACAGCTAATAAATAATTGTTACCAAAATTCGTATTTGGATATTGAAAAGCATAGCCTACGTGAAAAGTATTACAATTACTCAAAACGTGTTATAAAACCCAGTAGTTTTTAAGAAACGTATTATTGAAAGAGTGTCTTTGAAAATATTCCAAATATCATGACTTGTGAAATTACATCTGTGTACAGAGAGTCCAAGGCCATCCAATAAAATTCGTTGAACAGTCAAACCCAATGACATGAAGAACATTGCGGCAGAGGTTTCGACCGTAAAAAATATGAATGTGTTAGTTTAGTGTGTTCAATTCGGCTTCGACAAGGAACAACTTCGTCTCTTCTAGATAACGAGGTAGAGTGGGAACTCTCTCTCCCAAAATAGAGGCAATCTCAGTTAGCTTATTGTTAATTCCGTTCTTCCAAAGTTGGCAAAGTTTTCACAACATATTTTGTAACATAAGAGTCTAAGGTCTTCTCCAGGAACTCTACCAGTTGGTGGAACTAGGAGTAGCGCAGACTTGGCAGTGAGATCTTCTTTCTCCTTCCCCAGATACCAACGTGGCCAGGGTCCCAACAAAAGACAATCTCAGTCCCCATTGACTCAAACATGGACAGATGGTCACGGTGCAGCGTGAGACAAACAGTAACAATCCAAGCAAAAACAGCTTCCAGACAAGAAAAGACACTGAGGAAACCTGCAGCACAGAGACAGCGAGCCCTTCAGCGTCGGAAACAGACTTACCAGAGCGTGGGGCCTTTTAAGAAAGCACTCGTTCGTGACAAGTAAATGTTTGTTTTTGTTTGTGTTTTCCCTTTCCATCTGAACGGCGTGATGACGTCATTGCACAGAGGACGTAATTTCCGGCATACTCGACAAAGCAGCGGGAAAAGTTATGACGTAGCAAAAGGACAACACTTGGCAGGATGGACACGAGTATCGTGAGATTGAGCGCGATGAAGTGCGCATTTGGACAGCTGGACGTCGTCCGCTACCCGAGCACACGGGTGCCTCTTCCGAACGTCCCAAGATTGATAGTGATGCATCTCAGCCATGCCCATGCTGACCAGGAGATGCGCCTCGTCGATAGAGCCTGTTCAGAGGTAAATGTTTATTTTAAAACGTTGTGAAGCAAGGTCTTCGAGACTTGAGTAAAGTAATTTAACATGGACACGTGAAAATGTCAGTCTGCAGGCCGAGTCCGAGGGGGAGAGTACTCCGTGACGAGTTACTTCCCTTAGTTCGCGCTGCTCGTGTCGGTGTCCGTTCGCCATTGTTAGCACGTGATAGGCCGGTGTCTACTTGTCACACATTTGACAGCCTTTACATCTGCTTTTGTCATGTTGCAAGCTTCCTAGGCGAGCAACGCGCCCCATCACTCGCTGTAGGCCAACGTCATCTGAACATCTTTGTGGTGATTACTGTCTGCTAAATTCAAGTCATGCAAAGACTTGTAAGACTTTCAGGTTACAAGAAGAAGAAGAAGAAGAGAGAGAGAGAGAGAGAGAGAGAGAGAGAGAGAGAGAGAGAGAGAGAGAGAGAGAGAGAGAGAGAGAGAGAGAGAGAGAGAGAGAGAGAGGTCAAATCCACATTTGATTTGTACATTTTATTCTGATTTTTTTTTCTGACTAAACAATATTGAATTCAGTCACATCACACATTATTTTGTCGTTTCATTCACATCATCTGACAACGTTACAACCCTGCAAATCTAGCCCATTTCTAGTTTAAGAAGAAAAAGTTGACACTCTTTATGACTTTAAAGGGCTATCAGCTTTAAGGGCAGGGGTAGACTCTGGACATAAATTGAGTGGTTTGTTATAATGCTATGACGAGCTCCATATCTGTCACCTGCACTTACGAAAGCCATATCATGCATGAAGCTGATGAGGTGAGGAAATATCGACAAGAACACACATTATTTATTTAAGCACACCAGTAAGAATATTCTGACTAATGACTGCCAAGTCCCAACTGTTCACCCAGTAATGAATATACATGTACTTTTGCCATTTACTCATTGAATCTTTCACTAATCCACCACTGAGATATGCATTCATTCATTTGTCAGAAATCACTCTGAGGGTTTAATTAAAGGCTGCAGAATGCCCAAGAACACACAAGCCACTGGCAATCACTCTTGAAAAAAGCCTGCTCACTTTAGACATCATTCCAAGGGAGTCTTTCAAACCGTAGCTAAATGCACGGAACCAAATATCAGCCCAGGCAGAATTGACAGGAAAATGAAGCATTCTTACATCCAGTGAGAGCACTTCATATCAAGTGGTTACAATCAGACTGGACATCTTCAAAGAAACACATAAACAAGACACAGAATTCAAATTTTTTTCACTAGATCCAAATCACACCAGTAAATGCACAAATCTTGACCATCAGTCATTCAAAGAATTCATTAAATTGGAACAGCTTTATGTGGCATTTCCCCTTTGAAGCAAACAGGCATTCAAGCAAGAAAATAGGACTATATCAGTGTTAAGTGTGGTGTGTTCTGGAAGTTACCCAAGTTCCACAGAAAAAAGGGGGAAATTCCAGTGAATGTGTTTGATATATTTGCACCTTTTAAATGTGACAACAGCAACACGGGTGCTGTATAAATCTTCCAGAACACACAGTCCCACAGCACTGTACTTCTCCCTAGCTGCCTTTCTAATACCACCTCTTGCCACTCAGAGATGTGGCGTAGCTTTTCAGTTTTTCAACTCTATCTCATAGTACTACATTTGTGCAATCGCGAGAAGCACAAAAAACAACTCTGCCCCAAGAGATTGTCACTGACCTGATAAATGTAGAACAAGATAGAGAGAGAGAGAGAGGGGGGGGGGGGGGGAGAGGAAGAGAAGAGGAAGGCGATAAGGACGGTAAGGAATAGTTGACAGCTACTTTGGTACAGGAATAGCAGCAAATGATGGAGAAAGGGGGAGGGGAGCATTATGTACAAAAAAGGATGGAGAAAGGGGGAGGGGAACATTATAAGTAAAGAAGAGGATGGAGAGAGGGGGAAGGGAGCATTATGAGTAAAGAAGAGGATGGAGAAAAGGGGGAGGGGAACATTACAAGTAAAGAAGAGGATGGAGAAAGGGGTAGGGGAACATTACAAGTAAAGAATAGGATGGAGAAAGGGGGAGGGGAGCATTATAAGTAAAGAAGAGGATGGAGAAAGGGGGAGGGGAACATTATAAGTACAGAAGAGGATGGAGAAAGGGGGAGGGGAGCATTATAAGTAAAGAAGAGGACGGAGAAAGGGGGAGGGGAACATTATAAGTAAAGAAGAGGACGGAGAAAGGGGGAGAAGAACATTATAAGTAAAGAAGAGGATGGAGAAAGGGGGAGGGGAGCATTATATGTAAAGAAGAGGATGGAGAAAGGGGGAGGGGAGCATTATAAGTAAAGAAGAGGATGGAGAAAGGGGGAGGGGAACATTACAAGTAAAGAAGAGGATGGAGAAAGGGGGAGGGGAGCATTATAAGTAAAGAAGAGGACGGAGAAAGGGGGAGGGGAACATTATAAGTAAAGAAGAGGATGGAGAAAGGGGGAGGGGAACATTATAAGTACAGAAGAGGATGGAGAAAGGGGGAGGGGAGCATTATAAGTAAAGAAGAGGATGGAGAAAGGGGGAGGGGAGCATTATAAGTAAAGAAGAGGGTGGAGAAAGGGGGAGGGGAACATTATAAGTAAAGAAGAGGATGGAGAAAGGGGTAGGGGAACATTATAAGTAAAGAAGAGGACGGAGAAAGGGGGAGGGGAACATTATAAGTAAAGAAGAGGATGGAGAAAGGGGGAGGGGAACATTATAAGTAAAGAAGAGGACGGAGAAAGGGGGAGGGGAACATTATAAGTACAGAAAAGGATGGAGAAAGGGGGAGAGGAACACTGTACAGAAGAGAAACAGATGGTGCAGTGTCAAGTGCAGATTGAAAGCCCTTGAAAGAGCATGCTGGTTCATGCCAT
>JAWQFJ010005731.1:42500-77500 GCA_034096865.1 Theodoxus fluviatilis | reverse complement strand
AAAGGTTTTGTGGGAACGATGTCTTCTTTTCAGGTGGACTAAAAAGGGAAGAAGTGGGTTTGGTTTATTCTGGAAATTCCTTATGTGAGGTTTGATTTGGGTTTATTACTGTGCTGTGTTTTGATAGCGTGAGCTTGCTGTGCGAGGAGCTACTGCACGTGTGAGGGCGGAGGGGAGCGAGACCCGCCTTGTTTATGCTTTGTCTGCCTGTCGTTCGGCCGGAAGCGCCGCGACTAGGGGAAGCAGGGGTGGCCAAGGAATGCGAAGGGGGTTTTGGTAGCGTGCGGCTAGCTGCTGCGCGTGATGTTATATATGGAGAGCGGAGTGACTGGTTGTCATACCCTGTGTGTTGTTTGGTCTTTGCTTCTGTCTTGTTGAAGAAGTTTGCTATTGTTTGTAGTGTTTGGTTAGAGTGAGTAGTGGAAGTTATAGTGGGTCATTGGATTTGGAGTATGTGAATTTATCCCAGTTTCTGGGGAAATGGTGAAGTGAAGAGGGAAGTTGAAGATTGTTTTTTTTCTGTGCCCTATTCTTAACCTTAGTCACCGGTGACTTAGGCGTTTGGTTTGAACAAGGGTATTTTGGTATTGCTGTGTTTGTTTCCCATTTCCCTGTCCCGGGGACTGTTGTTGCTGTTGTTGTTCTTTTGAGAATTCTGACAGGAAGTGGAAGTGGGCCACCTTGCCCGCTGCCTGTCCCACTTTGTTTTGGGTTTCATTTCAGTTTGACTTATCGGTTGTTTGCCCTCCTCTGCGGTCCTGTGCCGTCAGGAAGGGTTGATAGTGTTGATTAAACTTGTTATTTATTTTTAACCTGATTCAGTGGTCTGTAATTATTTGAGTCTTTGACTTCTTTTTCTGTTGTTGTGGTGTCCCCCCAAGGAGTGGAGGTTAGTTTAGCTGTAAACTAATTTTTGTTTATCCAGGTTACATCTCCCGGAGACGATTACATCGTTCTCTGGGAAGGAACCTTTAACTTTTAGAGTTAGATAAGCAGAAACGCGACACACACACACACACACACACTTACATGACTCACAGGGACTGCAGGCTGGGATTCCTGATGGGGCTCACTGCGGATGCTGGTGTTGGAGTTGCTCTCAGCCAGGGATACAGAGGCTGAGGTCTCAGAGCTGGAGGCGCCAGTCCGCATCTCGCGTTGCCAGGCAGGCAGGAGGGGGGAGGTGGATGGAGTAGGGGGGAACTGGCGTCTGTACAGGGTGGTATAGAGATAACAGCACGCATCTCATCTGACTTGATAGGAACAGATAGGTATACTTCAACCTGCCCCATCTAGCTATGGGTGAATGTGCTTGTGCTCTCTCTCTCTCTCTCTCTCTCTCTCTCTCTCTCTCTCTCTCTCTCTCTCCATTTGTCCCTCTGTCCGTCTCTCTCCATATGTCCATTCTTCCATCCATCCATCTGTCCTTCCACCCTTCTGTCCATCAGCATGCACATTTCGTCTGCTTGCCCACCCAGACCTGTTTACCCCAAATTTGGCCTCTGCGTACTCACTGGTTCAGATATGCGTAGTTTTTAAAAACTGTGCGTATTTTTTGCGCGGACCGACATTTCAAAAATGCAGCTTTTGGTTTGCACAATGATACTCCGCAGTCAGTCAACGACACCAAAAAAAAATTTGAAGTGGCAATGCAAGTGAAGAGTTAACTGCCCCTTGACCACACACACTCGATCTGCCTTATGGTGGCCGCCACCCTGCCTGACGTACTGACTTTGCCTGTCCGGGGAGTTTCACCGACATTACTGTTACACTGTTCATGTTCGCAACTAGAGCATCACACACACAGTAGGCCTATTCAAACGTATCCAAGCGGCTAAACAATCAAAATCGCAATTCAACTGCGCAAATTAATCTTCTCTGAAGAAACGGTGATGCTACCGAAACGCATTCAATCAAAAGTTTGAGCAGCAGTCGAAAGGCAAAAGGAACGCTAGAAAGGGTTCTGTCAAAGAGTTCTGGGAGCACAGGGCAGCCGTCGTGCTGCAGATAACCGAATAAATAAACACGAACAATGTGGAGCAATCACACTGTGAAAAGTGCGGTGGTCACTGGCCCTAGGCCTGTGGAACCCGCAGTCACTCTCCGCAGTCATCTCCCGACCTGGATGAGGCAAGGACACAGAAGGCATTGTTTTACCTAAACCCGGACATGTTACTTTTTGTCACGTTTGTGTCCAACATCAGCGTCGGGCCCTGGAGTTAGGTCGCAGGGACCACCCGTTGAGAGTCAAACGTGGGATGGAGTTATGATATTGATATATCCAACCACGCAGCTGGGTATATAAACCGTACGAGGCCGTACAGCTACCTACCAAAAGAAATTCGGTAGCCGTACCGCACGGCTACGGAACCTCTTCCAAGAAAATGTGCTTACCGTATATCCTCCAGGAACTTGAAGTGATCAAGCCTATGATTTTCAGTACAGTGCAGGTTGGATAAAACAACCAAGAAATACACACACACACACACACACACACACACACACACACACACACACACACACACAAATACACACACACACAAACATGCACACATACATAGAGGGAAAGTGTGAGAGAAAGACAGAAAGAGAGAGAGAGAGAGAGAGAGAGAGAGAGAGAGAGAGAGAGAGAGAGAGAGAGAGAGAGAGAGAGAGCCACTCAAACTTCAACGGAAACAGGGCCTGTATCCAGAACGGCGAGTTATTTTAACCCCGATTTATCTCTAAAGTAAACTCAGACGATTCCAACTGTCTGTTCCGCTCTCCCTTGGCTGGAACACCGTTCTGGATATGGGCCAAGCGTGCCAGACGTGGACTTTATCGCGCGAAATTGCACATTGAGGAATTACGCAAAAGCTGCATTTTTTCCCGCGTATTTTTTCTGAGGCATGCGTAATTTTCGTATTCCATTTTTTCTTGCGTATTAATACGCAAAATTTGTACGGGTACCCAGGTCTGCCCACCTGTCTGTCTGTCCATCCATCCATCCATCCATCCATCCATCCATCCATCCATCCATCCATCCATCCATCCATCCATCTGTTTCTCCAACTGTCTGTCAGTCAGGCTCATTGCACTGCCTTAAAAGCCCTCATAAATTTACATCCTTATGATATCCCTACACATGCAAAACAAATGCAGGGAAGTATGAAAGACAGTGAGGAGAAAATGTTGATAAATATAAAAAAATGGAAAGAAGAACTGGAGGATTAGGAAAGTTGGAAAGCACAGAAAGCAGCAAAGAGAGACCTTTCAGTACTTGAGCTCAAGAAGCCAAGGGACAGATGGGTCAAGGAGAGGTCAAAGAGAGAGGTCAATGAGAAGTCAAGGAGAGGTCAAAGAGAGAGGTCAAGGAGAAGTCAAGGAGAGGTCAAAGAGGTCAAGGAAAGGTGAAGGAGAGGTCAAGGAGCAAAACAGTGGGCCAGGGAGCAATGAATAGTGGGTTAGTGACTGACAGACCTGTTGAGAAGCAGGCCTTTTAAAGATGTGATCTCTGCCTTCACTTCTGCAATGGCCTGGCTTTCAGAAAACTTTTTCAGTTCTGCATCTCTCTGCAACAGACAAAAACGATACTCAGTTTCCGGATACAATACGCTAATGTGTACAACACAATCATTTTTGAACATGTGCAGCAGCAGCAGCAGCCAAACAATTCAATCTAAATCACAAAAAAGCAATGGGCAACACAATGTAAGTGGGTGACATAGTGAAAAGCAAGCTTGCATGAAAAACCTAAAGTGACTGGTCAACACACCATCATGTCGGTAACAAGGTCACTTCAGTTACAGTATGTGATAGCCACTGGTCAACATGAACTCAAATATGTAAATAAATACAGACAGAGAGAGAGAGAGAGAGAGAGAGAGAGAGAGAGAGAGAGAGAGAGAGAGAGAGAGAGAGAGAGAGAGAGAACTTGAATTCTTTATTGCAAGGCCGACGGGCCCTCGCAGTTTTTACAGTTGTTTTGAGCTTATTGCTTTTTCATACATGGGCAACAATTTGGCGAAAGCAAAAAAAGAGAAAATGAGCAAACATGCTTTCATTTCCTTTGTGAGACACAGTAAAGCAAAGGTAGTGGTGGAGGGTGGGGTGGGGTGGGGATGTACATGGTGACCAAGAGTCAAGCAGGGCCTTACCCCGTTAGAGAAAGAGAGAGAGAACGAACAAACAAATAAATTAATCTAATGTCCTGGGCCCGTATTCACAACGGCGATTTATCGGCGATTTATTTTAACCCCGATTTATCTCTAAACTCAGACGATTCCAACTGCCTGTTCCGCTCTCCCTTGGCTGGATACCAGTATATATAGCAAAGCGCAACCTAGGATCCTCTGACGAGCGTACCTTATCTAACTGATCAAGATAACGCGGGGCTAGGGGATAAATCGAGTGTTGAAAAGATAAATCGCCGTTGTGAATACGGGCCCAGGCCACCAGCCCATTACATTGGAACACGGACAAATCGTGTCTAACACGAACAACGGCTATGTACAGTCATCAAAACTGGCACCCAGTTGTGGCAAGCACGATGTACACGATCTGCACGAAAGAGAGCGGTATCCATCATCAACAGAATCATTTTTGCGTGCAGGCCGTGTAGGGACTGCGTGGTTTTTTTTTGCGTGTAGTCCGGCGCATCTCGGTTCTGCCTTTGTTGACAAACATGTCCTGCGTGTAGGCAGGCGAGTCTGGAGCACATAGAGCTGGAGTCGTGGTGGCAGCCCCTGACGATGACTGCGACCGGATCCTCCTGAAAATTTGGTCGAAGTCAGAGGGTCGATCAGTAGACGTAGGTGGGAGAGCAGGTGAAGTCCCATCGCGATCAACTTGATTGACACTGCTGACACCCATGGCACTACACACCCCGGCCACTCCTTCCCGCACTGCTCTCTCCATCTTTTCCATCCGGCGAGTCAGAGCCTCCCCCATCTCGTCCATGCCGCGTTGGAGGGCAGCTTGAATCTCCCCACGGGGAACCTCTTTGCTTGCTGAAGGTGGTGACAAGTCGGGATGATGGACAGGAATGGAAGGTGGCGTTGTTACAGCGGGAGGCTCTTGAATGGTGGTGACTGGCGATGCGGCAGGCTGCGTCTCAGAGCAAAACGGTGCACTTGGCAGGTCAAAGGTCACTGAAGAGGAGGCTACATGATCTGTCTCTGCAGTGACTCGTGAGTTTCGCTCAGACGCAGTATCACATACAATGGATGTCGCAACATTTTCATTGGAATATTCGCGGAATAAAGTGACGATCGCTTTCTGCTCACCCTTTGCTCTGTAGTGCTCGGCTCGTTGTTGGTCGCGTCGCCGCTGTGCCGGTCTTCCGCTTCCAAAATACCCTCTGGACGTCGCACGCAAGTAATGGCCGGCCGTTGTCCTCTCGAAAGCGCAGCACAACTACGGTGGTCCCACGCTCGCCTGTTACTTTCCAAGAGGAAGGTTCACTCGTCACCAACAAGGATGTCAGCAACGTTTCCAGAGTAACTGGTAGTCCAGCGACTGGCATTGTGGTGGTGGCTGTGCTAAACTAACGTTAGCAGGGCGCAGCTGCAGCACACACGTCCTATCGACTCGAGTGAGAGCAGCCAAATGGTATGAGAGAGAGAGAGAGAGAGAGAGAGAGAGAGAGAGAGAGAGAGAGAGAGAGAGAGAGAGAGAGAGAGAGAGAGAGAGAGAGAGAGAGAGAGAGAGAGAGAGAGGAGAGAAGAGAGAGAGAGAGAGAGAGAGAGAGAGAGAGAGAGAGAGAGAGAGAGAGAGAGAGAGAGAGAGAGAGAGAGAGAGAGAAATTCCATGTTCAACATACATCACATTCACAGCAACATGCAAATCAGTCTTATCAGTGATCTTTATTTACATGCAGGACACAAATACAACAGTTTCAAGCAATATAATTAGTCTTGTGAGGTATGAAGTCAATGATACATGTACGCAATATTATGTGTAGATACATCAACAAAGTCACACATATTTGTACAATGCATCACAACACTAACTGTGCAACAATAACAACATCCATAGTGGAGATGTCACATTTCCAAACCCTCATGGTATTCAAAAAGAATGTAAATGGTTGCCAGTTTGTCAAAACATTCAGTCACAATAGCCATTCTGAGGTGTGCACTCCATCAGTTAGATTCCAGAAGAGACAAGTGCGGGTACTATCTACAGGCTGCATTCAACTTTCAAGAGAAGTTAAAACCTGGTTGTACACATTGTCATGCCCTACTCTGCTGGAAGCAGCAGCAGAATCAGTCAAAGGTAATGCTACAGCGGAGAATGTCCATCACACCTTTCCCACAGGGGTCAGGATGCATGATGCACACGAGTGGCACAGCCTCTGCAAAACCTGAATGCAAGCATGCGGGGAAAAAATGAATAATTAACAAAAATTATCAAAATAACCTCTTGCCTCTACAGAGGACTGAAGAATCACTGGTTGGATGAATGCCTGCAGGGGTCATGGAGCAAACACAACAGAGAATCAAAGGAGAATGTGGCATGGACGGCATCCTACCCCGGCAGATTCACGGAGGATGGTCAGAGTTTCAGTCTGGGTCTCAATTGCTTGGCGCACTGTTACAAGTGTCTCCTGCAACTCTCTTGTGGCTGCCTCCAGTCTCTCTAGGCGCTCCGCGTCCCTCGACTTGCCAAACAGCCAGGGCTTCAGGTACTTCTGCAGCACAAAGTGCACAACCACTGAACCAGTCCATCAACTGGCCAGACATTCGCCTTCCACTGCACCAGGTGCAATGACAAGAACAAGGATTCACATTAGTAAGCTTGACATAAGCAACTACTGAATACTACAAAAGAGAATACACAAGAAATTGCACATAGTTTTAGCATTTGTTGCAATAAAAAAAAACTTAAATGGAAGGTCAGGTAAGCTTAGAGAGGTCAGTTTGCTTATCTGAAAGACCAGGTAGAGACCACAATCAACTAGACAGATGAGAAGACATACAGAAAGGTCAGGTAGAGGGAGACAAGTATGCACATTTGATAACTCCAGGAGCGCACAAATACTCAAACAAAATGAAACAAAACAAACATCAATCTAGGTTATGAAGCTTGTCAACACAAGGAAAAACATGTACACAAATGTGAGTGTCTGCCTTGCATGGGGAAGAGAGAATCTCCAAGGAGAAGAGCACCCTGAAAGCTAGGATCAAGGATGCTACATTAGAAACATTTCCACTGCACTGTCATGATTGATCTCATATGTGGCAAGTTTTTAGGTTGTAAAACAGCTAAATGAGAACTAGGGGGAAATTTTAAAAACTTGAAGATGGGGACATCCGCCTGAAAATGACACCGAGTTGTCCACATGATAGGTGCCAAGTTTACCACTAGACCGCAACCGCTAGTGACAGATCCAGTGTGTTGTTTGCAACTTTTCCTGGAACATGTGCTAATAAAATCTGACTAGTATCCCTACCAATGCATGAACTCCCCAACCAACCAACAAACCAACTCCCCACATCATAAAAAGAAGATGCTGTGGTCTAAAATGCATCCTAGTCCTTCATTAACTCCACTATTGGTTTCAACACTCACAAAAACAGCTGTGTTCATTTGTCAAGGTGAAGGCCAGTGCCTAAACTGCAGCAAAAATGTATTTCCCAGGCTAGACTGCACTGACTCAAAAGTTAAAATGATGCCTGTACAAGAAATTCAGATTTAGGCATCGTGCGACTGACATATGAACTGGCACAACCCAATCAAAATTCAAATCACCCAGAGGATGACCGCCATCATATTTGGATTACAAATTTCCACTGTTAGTTATGTACAAGAAAAACCCCTACTGGTAGGTTGTTTGCAGACACTCTGTCGCGAGCAATGAAAACAGAATGCATTCCTGTTCCACAGCAACTTGACAGAAACCCGTGACTTGAAAAAGGGATTTTTGCAATGGCAAGCTTGCCACGAGTGAGAATGCCAAAAACCTTTTGTACAACTTGCAAGCGTGATATTTGCAATGGCAAGTGCGTTGTTACCAGAATTCTTTCCATATGTGAGGCGAGGAGACCTTAAAGTGTGACTGGATGCTGGCAGGAGAACTAAACTGTCTAATACTAGAGTGAATGAGTAGTTTTTGTGTGTGTGTGCAAAGATTGGGCTAATTGGGTTATTTACATTGGAAACATATATATACCATTTCTTACTGTAACTTATGTTCTTGTATCCAACTTCAAGAATAGGATATGTCTGGATGAATGTAAGAATACATGCCTCATTTTTTTTTCTTACTATTTCTTTCATATCAAACATTTGTTGGAAAATATATATACATTAGCTCACTAATTTATAAAAAGAAAATATTAAGTGACTAATGGCAAAATGAAAGATACATTTTTATAAACATGAACAAGTGTGTTTAGGAGCTTCAGCTTCACGTGAAATTTTCCTCACATAAGTTGCAGCTGAATATATAAGATGTAATATACATGTATAACTGATGGAAAAGAGGTGTCGCTTATATTTCAAGATTTACAGTAATTTAAACTGTCAATTACAACATGAAAGGCATGACAATGTAGCTGGAAATTCAGTAAGAACTAGACAGGTGAGATAACTTATCGGGAAGGCTACTATGGGAAGAGCAAAATAAGGAAGCCTTACATGGGTGGACAGAAAAAACAAGACACCTTGCACAGGATACTGAGAATAGACTGAAAAAAAATGTTGGGCCTCAAGGAAAGACTTACCTGGAAAGCCAGGTAAAGCTGGTGGAAAGACTTACCTGGAAAGCCAAGTATGGATGGACAGGTGGGAAGACTTACCTGGGAGGCTGAGCAGAGCCAAGCAGATGGGAAAGCTTACAGCCAAGCAGACCCAGACAGGTGGGAAGACTTACCTGGAGGGATAGGCAAACCTGGACAGGTGGCAAGACTTTAAGGCCAGGTAGAATTGGTCAGGTATGAGGATTGACCCAGAAGGCCCTGTAGACCTCAACGGTGGGAACTTACCTGCAAGGCCAGACAGACTGGACAGATGGGAAAACTAACCTGGAAGGCCAGGTAGGGTTGGTCAGGAGGGGAGACTTATCTGGAAGACCAGGTAGTGTTGGTCAGGAGCGGAGACTTACCTGAAAGGCCAGGTAGTGTTGGTCAGGAGGGGAGACTTGGTCAGAAGGGGAGACTTACCTGGAAGGCCAGGTAGTGTTGGTCAGGAGGGGAGACTTACCTGGAAGGCCAGGTAGTGTTGGACAGGAGGGGAGACTTACCTGGAAGGCCAGGTAGTGTTGGTCAGGAGGGGAGACTTACCTGGAAGGCCAGGTAGTGTTGGACAGGAGGGGAGACTTACCTGGAAGGCCAGGTAGTGTTGGACAGGAGGGGAGACTTACCTGGAAGGCCAGGTAGTGTTGGTCAGGAGGAAGAACTAACCTGGAAGGCCAGGTAGTGTTGGTCAGGAGGGGAGACTTGGTCAGGAGGGGAGACTTACCTGGAAGGCCAGGTAGTGTTGGACAGGAGGGGAGACTTACCTGGATGGCCAGGTAGTGTTGATCAGGAGGGAGACTTACCTGGAAGGCCAGGTAGTGTTGGTCAGGAGGGAGACTAACCTGGAAGGCCAGGTAGTGTTGGTCAGGAGGGAGAACTAACCGGGAAGGCCAGGTAGTGTTGGACAGGAGGGGGGACTTACTGGGAAGGCCAGGTAGTGTTGGTCAGGAGGGAGAACTAACCGGGAAGGCCAGGTAGTGTTGGTCAGGAGGGAGACTAACCTGGAAGGCCAGGTAGTGTTGGTCAGGAGGGAGAACTAACCGGGAAGGCCAGGTAGTGTTGGACAGGAGGGGGGACTTACCGGGAAGGCCAGGTAGTGTTGGTCAGGAGGGAGAACTAACCGGGAAGGCCAGGTAGTGTTGGTCAGGAGGGGGGACTTACCTGGAAGGCCAGGTAGGGTTGGTCAGGAGGGGAGACTTACCTGGAAGGCCAGGTAAAGGCTGTAGGAGAGGCTAGCCACCACCAGACTGGTCAGAGTCAAGTCTCTCATGCGCTCCCAGCGAGACGGCAACGCTGTCAATCAATCACAGCGACATGTGAATGCACTGAGGGACTATGCAGCAACAGACTTCTGTGCATTACATGTAGTACATATCTTCCTCTCACCAGTTATATCGCCAGTGACTTTGTGCATGTGTGTGCATGGTGTAGGTCATTAATTCAATGTCCTTAATACTGCCAAGAAATATCCCTCCTCTAAAATCCATCAATCAGTGGCCTCTGGTGGTATACATATATCTTGTTTGAGTGAAGTGTGTGCTACAATGCCTGTGCTTGTTACATTGTCTATTGCTGCAGCTCCATTCCTAGTTCAGGAGTTATCTGGGATTATTCTGAAAATTTTTGGATTTTACTCTACTTACCTCCCTGGAAAATATTTCCCGAATTTATTAAAAACACATTTACTTTTGAATTTATTTTGTGACACAAAAGGGTAGATGTACATGATCCCTCAAAAGCAGGCAGAAGTGAGTAAGTGAACTTTTAGGGATATCAACCTGGTAAAGAGCATTTCCAGATCTGCATCAATCCCTTACATCATCACTGCAGCATTATCATCCTTCTGGCATTCAGTCTAACGGACAAGTTGCAAGTAACAGAACATTAGTTTTGGTCATCCAGAAGGATGATTAAAAAGAATTTGAATGTCATATTTTGTTACAGGTTTGAACCTTAATATTAAAATGTAAAAATTAAAAAATAATAAAAACTTCTAGATGCCACAGTATGTATCAAGAAAAACATTTCACTATTTACATAGCATTACATAGTACTTCTACCAAAATTTTACAAACAGCTAACCAGACCAACAGTGTGAAAATGCAAAACTTGGGACAAAACTTACATTGTAAAGGGAGCATCTAGTGAGTCTGGGTGAAATATGACCATGAATGTACTGGGACGAGGGGTCAAGGCATACTTAGGTGCCATGTAGGGAGGAAGCATGCCAGGAAAACATGACCATGGAGTGGTGGGACGAGGGGGACAAGGCATACTTAGGTGCTATGTAGAGAGGAAGCATGCCAGGAAAACATGACCATGGATGTGGTGGGACAAGGGGGACAAGGGGGACAAGGCATACTTACGTGTCATGTAGGGAGGAGGCATGCCGGGAGGCAGGGGAGGAATGGCGAGAGGAAGCAGGGCAGCAGAGGGCTGCAGCTGCTGTGCTGGTCTCTCCTCCCTGGAGATGCCTGCCCTCTCAATGGCCGCATCTATCTCCTCCTTGGTCAGCCCTGCAGTCAGAAAGGCTGTCAGTCCTCCATGTGCTTCTATGTGTGTGTATGTATGTGTGTGTGTGTATGCATGTGTTTGTGAATCTGTGGGCCTGCCTGTCTGTCTGTGTCTGTTCTTTCATCTATCTCTGTCCATCCATCCATCCATCCATCCATCCATCCATCCATCCATCCATCCATCCATCCATCCATCCATCCATCCATCCATCCATCCATCCATCCATCCATCCATTCATCCATCCATCTGCCTGTCTATCTGTATATATATATAGACAGAATGATTCATTAGTCCTCCCACACTTTGACCCAGAGTCTCCTCAAAGCAGTGCTTGCTTTAGAGATCCTGTTGTTGACCTCAACACCTATGTTGACTGCCCACGAGAGCATGCTGCCGAGGTGGGTGAAGGCATCAACTGTCGGGAGGTTTTGTTTCCTCACAGGGACACGTGGCGCACAGCACATCTTTCCAGGGGCAGGTTGGTACATGACCTCAGTCTTTCTTGTACTGATGGTGAAGCCACAGTCATCACTGGCTGAGGAGAACTTGTCCAGTTCAGGCTCTATCCTCCACTCTGTAGACTACTGGAGGCATTGAGTGAACAGTCGTCAGCACAGAGGAAGTCCCTGATGACAGCCTCCTTCACTTTGAGGCTTGTTGTAAGTGCATGGAGTTGAAGAGTCTCACATTACTTCTGAGTTCTGTACTGAATCATAGTGAATGTGAATGCCACAACACTGTCTTTTTCTTGACAGACAGTAATATGTGCTTCACAAGGATAAAGCCAAGCCCTGCCTAAATAAGCATACTTTATTGAAGAGAATGTTTTTAATGGCACTACCCTATGAGTATGAGAGTGCTGACATGTTGGCTCCACACAAGATTTCTCTCACCTTTCCTCTCCAAGAACAACACTTTCTGGGAGAGAGGGCTGCCCTTGATGCGCTCATTTTTCAGGAAGGCTACAGCAGTGGACACCTGCAGGTAAAACAGAGCAGTCAGACTCTATTCAGGAAGGCTACAGCAGTGGACACCTGCAGGTAAAACAGAGCAGTCAGACTCTATTCAGGAAGGCTACAGCAGTGGACACCTGCAGGTAAAACAGAGCAGTCAGACTCTATTCAGGAAGGCTACAGCAGTGGACACCTGCAGGTAAAACAGAGCAGTCAGACTCTATTCAGGAAGGCTACAGCAGTGGACACCTGCAGGTAAAACAGAGCAGTCAGACTCTATTCAGGAAGGCTACAGCAGTGGACACCTGCAGGTAAAACAGAGCAGTCAGACTCTATTCAGGAAGGCTACAGCAGTGGACACCTGCAGGTAAAACAGAGCAGTCAGACTCTATTCAGGAAGGCTACAGCAGTGGACACCTGCAGGTAAAACAGAGCAGTCAGACTCTATTCAGGAAGGCTACAGCAGTGGACACCTGCAGGTAAAACAGAGCAGTCAGACTCTATTCAGGAAGGCTACAGCAGTGGACACCTGCAGGTAAAACAGAGCAGTCAGACTCTATTCAGGAAGGCTACAGCAGTGGACACCTGCAGGTAACACAGAGCAGTCAGACTCTATTCAGGAAGGCTACAGCAGTGGACACCTGCAGGTAAAACAGAGCAGTCAGACTCTATTCAGGAAGGCTACAGCAGTGGACACCTGCAGGTAAAACAGAGCAGTCAGACTCCACCCGTGCAGTGGTAAGGCCAAAAGAAAAAAAATAGTTCTGGTTACTGTAACATGGCATAAAATATTTAAAAAAAAACAGAGTTGGTGGGTGGCCTTGAACTTTGAATGATTTTTTTTATACAGAAAAGGCCAGATTGAACATAAATCACACTTTCTCTCTTGATGAAAAACTTATTTTTATTACTTAGAATTAAATAGTGAATTTCTTAACTCCTCATTGAGCAGGGAAGGTCAGGTTACCATGACCACAGCTTTTTTTGTGGGCCTAATCCATAATTAGACCAACACCACCACCCCCCACCCACCCCCCACCACCCAAAATAAAAGTTCTGGTAACAGCAACCTTACCAACCCTCTTTTTTACCTACTAACCCTAAACATATTTCTTGATCGTGGACAAACAAAATCTAGATAGAAAAAACACACACAAACTGCATGCTGTCCCATCTTCCCTGTGAGCAATATTCAAGTTTTTTAAAGCATTTTCAAGAAAAGGAAAATTATTATGTACATGGATGTTACTTAAGGTGAATCTACTGTTTACGTGACATGTCTTAAAACATACACACATACACGTGCACAATCTCAAACTGACCTTAAAAAGGAACAGAAGTTTTAAAACTCCTGAAGGTGTTTTTATTGAACCCTTTTTTTCCCTTGGTACTTTAACCACAACTTTTTTTCTTTTTTTTGAGGGGGGGGGAGGGGGGAGGGGGGAGGAGGGAGGGGGGAGGGGGGAGGGGGGAGGGGGGAGGGAGGAAGGGGGAGGGGGGAGGGGGGAGGGGGGAGGGGGGGGGAGCAGGAGAGGGCCTTTTCTGTTCATGTTAATTAACTCCTGCCATGTGTTTTCCTTATTTATAATACATTCAGTTTTGAGTGTTTTGTCAGCAAGTTTGTATGTCTGCATGTGTGCCTTTCTCTGTGTGTCTACCTTAAAAACAATTCTGTGTGTGTGTGTGTGTGTGTGTGTGTGAGAGAGAGAGAGAGAGAGAGAGAGAGAGAGAGAGAGGAGAGAGAGAGAGAGAGAGAGAGAGAGAGAGAGAGAGAGAGAGAGACAGAGACAGAGAATCAGATGAACTGAGACAAAGATGACACACACACACACACACACACACACACACACACACACACACACACACACACACACACACACACACACACACACACAGCATGAGTATATTACCAGATTATTACGAAGTTGGCCATCAGCTGGGGCCAGGACTTCCTTGGAAATATCTGAGTCCATGGCCTTGATTTCTGGCTCTGGACTCTGCAACATCCAATCACAGAGGAATTGAAAGAAAGCAATTGGAAGAAAGTTGATAACATCTTAAGAGATGTGGCCAGAGTACAGAGATAGGATAATGAAAACAACCAACGTCTCTGTCTCTCTTTCTGTCTGTCTCTGCCTGCCTGCCTGCCTCTCTCTCTCTCTCTCTCTCTCTCTCTCTCTCTCTCTAGTCTCTCTCTCTCTAGTCTCTCTCTCTCTCTCTAGTCTCTCTCTCTCTCTCTCTCTCTCTCTCTCTCTCTCTATCTCTCTCTCTCTCACACACACACACACACACACACACACACACTCACTCACGCACACACACACACGCACACACACACACACACATAAACACATGCACACACGTGACACAAGTGTGCATTCGCGTGTAAGCACAACATATTTCCTTGTTGACCCTTGAATTAACTCTAAGATATTAATAAGGGAAAAAAGGACAGATTAATTCTTCCACGTGAAAACATTTCACTTACGAGTGAAACAGCAGATCAGAGACAAACATTAAATTAAAAAACAAGTTTACAGACGCAGGAACGACTTCAGACGTTCAGTTTCAGTGATCACCGTACACCAAATGATCACGAAACACAGGTCTACATTCACTGGCATGCGAGTATTTAATCCGATTATCCGCTAAGATGCAAATATAACCATGTATACCTCATAACGTTTTCTTTCGAGAAAGGAGGCAGTTTTACTCAATCATCCTTTACTAACCTTTGAGCCCTCATCCGCCATATCAAGCTTGTGGGAAATCCCTCGTCTGCAGTCTCAAACGGGGATATACCTGTAGTTATGTTACGTTCTTTCTCATTGGCTCGATATCAATACGGTGACGAATAAAAATCAACCTTTCTGCAGTGCTTGGGCGTGTTTGTTTGGCCTAAAATCTCGAGAGAATCGCGAGGGCTAGGCGTTGCCTTCGTACCTCGCTCATAAGGACGCACTCGCCGTGAAGGCGGGAGGCCGAGGGAGGTCCGGAGCTCCCTCAATTGGTGTGTTCTATGAAGTGAAAAAGTGATGTGATATCTGAATCGTCAGTTATTTCGTCTATTTTGTTTCTTCACCGACTCTGGCGCCAGCTAGGGCGCAGCAATGTTCTTCCACCTTGCGAGATGATTGGCCGTTTTTCTAGCTGTACGAGCGTCTCACTCGCCCTCGACTCAGGGAATCGCGAGATATGTGGCCAAACAAACGCGCCCCTTGAAAGCGTGTACCCGTGTCGAGACGAGTTCTAAGCGCTCGAAGTCTAATTTTGGAACTTGCGGCAGCATTTACGCCGTTGTAGTCTTTGATGCGATCGTACTTTCCATTGTTACTAGCAGAGATTCGAGAAGCATGGCTACCCAGGCTCGTCCTTTCAAGATTTGGAACTATAACAGAACAACGAAGAAATCTGTGACTGCGAGTACGCTGCGAGAGTTGCTCGAAAAAGGTAGGTCATGTCGTGAGTTATACGAGCATGATTTCTTCTTCTCTTGTCCTCACGGCCTCACGCACTCTGACCGATCTTGTTTGTTCCCTGCAATTGGTCGTTCAGTTGACTTTTTAATGACTCCTGGAAACTATATGTTAGATTGTATAAGTGTGTGTGCGTGCGTTTGTGTATGTACAGTATGTGTGTGTGTGTGTGTGTGTGTGTGTGTGTGTGTGTGTGTGTGTGTGTGTGTGTGTGTGTGTGAACACTTGTTTTGTTTCCTCCCTACATCTGCTTACAAAGTCGCCGGTGACTTGCCACAGAAGCTGAGAAGGGCAACTTCGGAAAGGGTCTGCTTCCAAATTTTAAGGGGCTCTTCCATCTAAGAGACCGAGGCCTAGGCTAGGGATGAGTTGTTACCTCGTCATGATGTAATGACCAAGAATTGATTTTCACTGATTCAGTTATTGAGTAAACTTTTTCTCTTCTTTTAGGATCAGTGAGTGACCTGCTCAGCTTTGTGGTGCTTGTGGTGGGTTGGTTGGTGTGGAGGGAGTTGTGTAGTTTGTGCAGGGTTCAGTCTTTGCAGGGTTATTGGGAAACAACAAGCTGATTCACCCAAATGCAAGTGGGGTATTTCATTCTGTATTATTTATTGCAGTGGTTTGCATTGTTGCTCACCAGTATGAAGTGCTGCTGTGTAGTTTTTGCAAGGTATTTTCTGTTACACCAGTAGCAATGGTATACTTTCATTTTCAACACAACAAGTTGTACAGTCAGCAGACAGACTGGATTTTGTGGTTGACTGGCCACTAAAGCTATTCCCTTGTGGCAGGTGGAGCCAAATTTGGAGTGGGTGGACCACTAAGGGCAGTACTGGAGGAGGATGGGACGGAGGTGGACGAGGAGGACTACTTCACCTTCCTGCCCAACAATGCCACCATCATGCTGCTGGCTGTCGATCAGACCTGGTCCCCCCCTGGCAGAGGTAAACTGATTTGGGACTTTTCTTGCCCTTAGACAGCAAGTATCTTGCTCAACGTGTTCATTTAGATGTACCACATGTATAAGCCTGTTTTGCATTGATGTCTTGATGTACCAAATGCAATGGGCAATTGACAGCAGCATGAAAGTGTGGTGCACACTCATCAACTTTTTAGAGAAATAGCTGCACAGAAAAAGGTTGTGCGTGTGTGTGTGTGTGTGTGTGTGTGTGTGTGTGTGTGTGTGTGTGTGTGTGTGTGTGTGTGTGTGTGTGTGTGTAATGTCCTCCCAAACTGAACTGTTCAGATACCATGTGTGATTTTGAGATTATTGTATCATCTCAAAGAATAATGATTTCCTCTAAAAATGGTACTGAAATTAGTATGTGTGCTGTAATTGATGAATTGTGCTTGTATGAATGAGCAGCTCAAAGTTCACAGAAAACAGATAATTTCTCATTGGCTTCCAGCTGAAAGGAATTCCCGCAATGGCCATTGGTACTGCACTGTATGCATGAATGACAGTCTCCCATTTGCAGATACACCCCACACTACTTTGGTTTGTTTGCAATTAAGGCTAAAGGCAAAATCAGGAGTATGATGAGGTGGGGTGTCAGGCAATCAGATGTCAACCAACCATTTTTTGGTGGATTTCAAACTTGAAAGTTACCAAGTATGATGGTTCAGCTTTATGAGTGGAGTAAAATCTCAAAATTGCTAACTGACCCCCATCGTTGCAAATCCTGCTGCATCTGGATGGGACCAAAGTATCAGGCAGACTAAGTTTGGTAGGACCAGCCATGAAACGTGAGGACAGGCACCTAGCAGACTCTGTAGTATTCCGTTGCTTATGCACCCATGGGCTGCCAGTGTGCCATTCCCATGCTGAGCTCTACAGCCACATTAGCATTCTGTGAACCCGAGTCAGTAATGACTCTGGCGCAGTTCGCAATGAATGCCTAATAGACTTGACCCTTTGCATTATATCATTGTGCCAAAAATATTTCATTCTAATTTCTATTTTTTCCTCACTGTTTACAGAAATTATTCAGATGCCAAAACTTGTTAAGTTGTTTCCATTTCAACACAAACATTTTATTTTATCAAATAAACACTTGTTCATTGCCTCAACAAGAGTAAGTTATGAGTTTTGTGCAAAATAGCCTTAGTACTACTTTAACGGCACATGTCAGGGAGCAGAGGGTTATTCCACAAGCCTCTCATGTGGCCTCCTCATATGCATATTCTGGACAGAATCTTTCCATCATGTGATATGAACTGTGCTAGACTCTTTCACCGGCAGGCGAAGTCTCTAGTGGACTAGATGCCATGGCAGAGTCTGAAAGGTTTCTAGTGAGCACTGTTCCTGTGGCTCCAAAGAGACCCAGGAGACCTTCTACAACACCTCCAATTTCCCTGTAATTCCATAGATTGCTTCTTTGCAAGTGATTCACATGTATTTATAATTAGCAAACATCCACATTTTGTTCAGGAATAGCAAATCATAAAATGAAATTATTATTCACCATTTCCAAACTGACATTGCTTTGGTCATCATACATAATGATAGTACGTGACTGAATTTGAGCTTGCACGTTATGTAATGCATGTTATGTAATGCATGTTATGTAATGCATGGAACGTAATGCATGGAACGTAATGCATGTTATGTAATGCATGTTATGTAATGCATGTTATGTAATGCATGGAACGTAATGCATGTTATGTAATGCATGGAACGTAATGCATGTTATGTAATGCATGGAACGTAATGCATGTTATGTAATGCATGTTATGTAATGCATGTTATGTAATGCATGGAACGTAATGCATGTTATGTAATGCATGGAACGTAATGCATGTTATGTAATGCATGTTATGTAATGCATGTTATGTAATGCATGTTATGTAATGCATGTTATGTAATGCATGTTATGTAATGCATGTTATGTAATGCATGTTATGTAATGCATGTTATGTAATGCATGGAACGTAATGCATGTTATGTAATGCATGTTATGTAATGCATGTTATGTAATGCATGTTATGTAATGCATGTTATGTAATGCATGTTATGTAATGCATGGAACGTAATGCATGTTATGTAATGCATGTTATGTAATGCATGTTATGTAATGCATGTTATGTAATGCATGTTACGTAATGCATGTTATGTAATGCATGGAACGTAATGCATGTTATGTAATGCATGGAACGTAATGCATGTTATGTAATGCATGGAACGTAATGCATGTTATGTAATGCATGTTATGTAATGCATGTTATGTAATGCATGGAACGTAATGCATGTTATGTAATGCATGGAACGTAATGCATGTTATGTAATGCATGTTATGTAATGCATGTTATGTAATGCATGTTATGTAATGCATGTAATGTAATGCATGTTATGTAATGCATGTTATGTAATGCATGTTATGTAATGCATGTTATGTAATGCATGTTATGTAATGCATGTTATGTAATGCATGTTATGTAATGCATGTTATGTAATGCATGTTATGTAATGCATGTTATGTAATGCATGGAACGTAATGCATGGAACGTAATGCATGTTATGTAATGCATGTTATGTAATGCATGTTATGTAATGCATGTTATGTAATGCATGTTATGTAATGCATGTTATGTAATGCATGTTATGTAATGCATGTTATGTAATGCATGTTATGTAATGCATGTTATGTAATGCATGTTATGTAATGCATGTTATGTAATGCATGTTATGTAATGCATGTTATGTAATGCATGTTATGTAATACATGGAATCTTCCAGAGAGGAGAGCTGTGGATGAGACGGATCACGCAGGAGGAGACAGGGTGCTGTCAGAGCGGGTCCGGCAGCTGCTGCATGGACTGAATCACGACCTTGCCCGCATCATCACCTTCTCCAACGATGACCTGCAGGTTGGTCCTTGACACTGCCAGCATATGCAGTGGTGTCACCCTGCCCATCCTCTACAGTGGCAGCACTTGCACCTAGTTGAAGTTAACTACAATTAAGACTACTGAGATTCAGCTACAGTTTTTTGTCACCTGTTGGAAGAGAGCTGTGGAATCTGTCGTGATAGGATGACAGTTTTTGGGAGTCAACAGATGCTGCATTTTAAGTTTCTTAAGTTTGCATTTTCTGTAGCAAAAAAAAAAGACGTGTGGATGGTCTTAAGGTATTTAGAAAAAAGTACTGTGGTCATAGAAACCCTACTGACCCAAATTTTTTCTGACAACCCTAATGGCTAATTTGTTTCTTTGATCAATCATGCAACAATAACAATAAAACAAAAAAAGAAAAAAAAAGAGAAAGAAATTGATGGTGAACAACACACTGCATGCTGTCCCATCTTTCCTGCCCTTTCAACACTAGGGGAAATAAAGTTTAATTTTTTTAAATAAGTTTTCAGTGAAAGATAAATTTTGAAATATGTTCATTCTCGCCTCTTCTAAAAGAAAGTAACCCAAAAATTCTTGATGATCTGCCAACCTTTTTTTTCATGTTTCTTTAAGTTTAACCACAACCTTTTTTCTTTCCTTTTCTTTTTTTCCATTTGATGAAATATTGATTTCCAAGGAACATGCAGTGACTCCAGTCTTTACATCATCTGTCCCCTTGCCCAGCAAGCTGTGCGTGCCAGCGTTGATTTACCTGCTGCTTGCTGCTCTGCAGGAAATAGTGGACCTGCCACTGGGGACACTGACAGAGGTGCTGCAGGAGACAGAGGTATTTGCCCAAGCCCTACAGGAAGCCTGCCAGCGCCATCTGGATGAGCGGCAGCAGACAGCGGAGGCCTTTGAGATCCTGGCTGTGTACCAGCGTGCCCGCCAGCAGTCGCCCTATGTGGAACAAGACAGCAAGAAGCGCAAGATGGCGGAAAGCACTTAGACTGTTTTCCCGCCGCACATTGCCTTCAGTTTGCCTTGTGCAGTAGGCGTGAGGCTGGCCCTCCTTGGTTGTGGTTGTGCGTTAGACTACTGCTCTGGACTGATGGAGGAGGGTAGTAAGGAGTCTTGCACTGAAGAATTTCTCTAGCTACTGAAATACATGACACTATGCGTAAGTATGCTTATTTGAGATGTGTACACACAAATATCTTTGGGAAGTTTCTTCCTGTTGTTGCCACAGTGCAACAAGCAGTGTGTTTCACATAGAGGAGTTCATGGTCGAAACTAGTACAGCAGAATGCGAAGATTGATTTGCCAAGCTTTTGACTTGAAGCAGAACCATTGTGTACACAGAGTGCCAGTGTACTAATATTTGCAGTCACAATTTCCACTGCTGTTGATTTTGGCAAAGAAAAGGATTTTATTATGCTCAAAAGCCTGTTGAAAATGGATTGGCTTCTTTTTGTTTTGAAGGGAACAGAGCATAGTGGAATGAGAAGCAGGATGAAAGGTTCCCTGTGGAAGTGAATGGCATAGGAGGATGCAGCCTTGCAAATAGTGTGTTCTGTCTCTCAAGTACTTTGACTGTATCCACAGTGTTGCCAGACCTTTTGTTGTGTTTCAATCTTGATGTTAATTATGGCCTGGGAATCTTGCATCTGTTTTGATCTTGACTGCAGATGTTAGTTAGGGATGTACTCAAGCCATAGAGCCTATCTCTCCTGAAATGTGTGCATGAAAAATGCATTAGGAACAAGCCATTGTACAGAGAAAGTACTTCTCTCCTTAGTTTGGAACAGTGGCAGCAGTGAAATCTCTCTTTCTTCAGATGTTTCCATCCTCTATTTATCACCCAGACCTTTTCCAATGCCACCCAGCTTTCAAGATGGCCCATGGAGACAATGTCCAGTGATGGCCGATGCAGCCATCCCCCTCAAGTTGCTTTGAAAGGTGGATGGGCATATCCGAGTATGATCATTTCCAAGAGCTGCTATTCCTGTGGATTACTCAGTTCCATAGACGTGAAATTTTGTGAACACATGATGGCAGAGATGCTGAAACCTCTCTTTTGTTTGATGTACAGTAATATTTGCAAAGTTTTGATAGTTTTGATAAGTGCCATTTTATTTTGTTACTCTGTGTGTGTGTGTGTGTGTGTGTGTGTGTGTGTATGTGTGTGTGTGTGTCTACTATTGGATGTAAGGAACGATCTATGGCAGCAGGCTTTGGCCAACTTTTGCAAGTGTGACATGTACAAGAAGTATTTTGTGTATATTCAGGTACAGATAAAACTGATATAATGTGTTCGTAATCATTCCTTAAGTACAAATGTGACCCTCCATCACAAAATGAGTAACTCGTTGCATTTTGAACATTTTGATATATGTATGTTTTCAAAAAGAGCACACAACAAGCTTCTCAATGGTGCAATAATCATGAACATATGACTATCCTACACGATTTCACATGACTTTGAAAATCGACACCCTACAAATATGCTTTTTGAGAAAAACGCGTTTTAAGTTTACATACATTATTCCCCCTTTTTCCCTAGCAACCCTTATTCTAGACTCATGCAATTTGCCACAGAGATGAAGCAGTGGTTTTTGGCTTTGGTTGGCAGCCTAGGGTATTCCCCCGTCAATCTGTTGCAGTGGTGGCTACGAAACTTTGAGAAAATGCTTGATGTTGATGATTGGTTCGCAGACGTTTTCTTGTAAATGATTTATCACCACACTCAAAAAACATCGTAAAGCATACTCTTACATGTTGATTCAAACACGAAACTTACTCATACAATTCAGAAGGGACTAGAGAAGCAAAAAAACCTAAATCTTGAAGTCGACCACTGCAACCTCCACCTCCTTTGTGGGCGGTTTGCGCAAAATGACTCGACTGCGCAACTGACTCATTTAGCGATGGAGAGTCACAAATATGAACACAAATGTTTCACAGTATAGTTCCTAAACCCAGCTTATTAATTTTAGCTCCTTATTTGGTGTACACCAGAATTAAGAGGATTATAAAGATCTGCAAGCTACATGCTGACTTAAGAAGGCAAAAACAGAAGTTGTTGCATTTAAAACCTTGTACTTGTAGTCATCAACTCATCATTGATTGGAAGATTTGTGTGAGGAAGTGAAGACTTTCACATAGATATAAACATTTGTCCAAACTGGGCTTGAGCTGAATTGCAATATGGGCTCTTCTTCCCCGTCCTTTAATCTCAACCTTCTACACTAATCATTCCAAAGTTTGTATAGTGTGCTTCTTTCTTTTAATAAATAAATATATGGTTCATACTACTTAGTCCTTTTTATTTTTGCTGGTGATGGTCTACTGTCGGAGTAATCTGCTCATTCTCAGCTATTTTCATTGTCGATCTGAGTTTTCTTCCCAGTGATTTGTGCGCACAAGTAGCAGTTAGCTCCACAGTGTAGCAACCTAACTTATTTTCTGCATTGACTTGGGGCTTTCATGCAAGTTAACCAAGACCATCAGAAACCAGAGTCTCCGTGCAGGGACCCAGAGGATGAGAGTTTAAGCACTGTTGTGAAATATCACCATGCATTAGAAATGGCAATGGTGTTGCAGTAATGACAAAAGCAGATCGCCCTATATTCGCCACAGCAGATCGCCCTATATTCGCCACAGCAGATCGCCCTATATTCGCCACAGCAGATCGCCCTATATTCGCCACAGCAGATCGCCCTATATTCGCCACAGGCTGATTTGACCTAGTTCTCACTTTGCAGTTGCTATGGTATGTTGGCCACTTACAATTGGATAAATATCAACAAAGCTTTTTGACTCACATGCGAAGCAAAAGTGAGTCTATGTACTGAGCCGTGTCGTCCGTCCGTCCGGGCGGGCGGGCGTCCGTAAAAAACTTAAACGTTGGATTTTTCTCGGAGACTATTAAGTCTATCAACACCAAATGTGGCATGATGGTGTATGATTACAAGGCCTCAAAAAATATACATAGTGACTTGACCTTGCTTCAAGGTCAAGGTCACAGGAGCCATAAATGTGGTCTCAAAAACAGTCATTTTTCACATTTTCCCAATTTTCTCCCACGTTATTGAGAATGGCGACCTTAGCTACAAGTGGTATATAGGTCAAAGCAAGCCCTATCTTTTGATACCAGTTTGGTTGACCTTGCTTTAAGGTCAAGGTCACAGTAGCTCTTCAAAGTTGGATTGTATACATATTTTGAAGTGACCTTGACCCTGAACTATGGAAGATAACTGTTTCAAACTTAATAATTATGTGGGGCACATGTTATACTTTCATCATGAGACACATTTGGTCACATATCATCAAGGTCAAGGTCACTTTGACCCTTATGAAATGTGACCAAAATGGGGTAGTGAACCACTAAAGGTGACTATATCTCACGGTAGAAAGTGCCAATAAGCACCATTGTGCTTCCTATGTCTTGAATTAACAGCTTTGTGTTGCATGACCTTGGATGACCTTGACCTTGGGTCAAGGTCACATGTATTTTGGTAGGGAAAATGTGTAAAGCATTTCTTCGTGTATGATGTCATTGGTAGGTTTAGTTGTTTGACCTTGACCTTGAAGGTCACCTGAAGTTCAAGGTCATATAAAGGTCAAGGTCAAGCATGTGAGTCGTATGGGCTTTGCCCTTCTTGTTTAATATAAATTATGTACTGTAAAATGATTTGGATGAGGTGCCAGTAAAAAGTGTCAGACTAAATTTAGAGTAAAAGGGACCTAAACTATTAGAGTGTAGTTTTTATGAACTTGTCTTATCCCAAATAAGTGCATTCAAACCCATTTTTCAGGAGAAACACCAGCACCCTCTTTTCTTTGGCATAATGGAGACGGTGAACTGTAACAAGAAGAGAAACAGTAACCTACAATCAATGTAAGTATTAGGTCCCTTTTTATTTCTTCTTTTAAATCTTGATTACTATTTAACCCCGCAGCCTCAGCTCATTGGTCTTATTCTTGGTGACGATCTGTCTGAGTTTTCTGGTGGCTTTGCATACCAATACTGCATGGCCAACGGCACAGTGCTGGAGAGAACAGGAGTACTCATGGTAGCTCAACTGGTAAAGCATTTCGGGTGCTAACCGAAAGATCGCTGGTTCAGTCCTCGCCTGTGGTCCTACATTTTTTCTGTTTGTCCCATGCAGGGTTTCGGCTCTGTATGTTAAACATGTTAAACAGGAGTACCCTCCATGTACGCCCAGCTCAAACAGTGACAGCTATGTTGGTTGGGTCACCTCTCCCATTCAGAGGAAGGGCAAATGGAGGAAGATCTTCTTTACAGAAAACTTGCAGAGGGAAAGAGGCCTGCAGGTCATCTGCAGCTGTGCTAGAAAGACATGCAAGCATACTCTCAAGGTGCTAGGGATCTACATGGACACCTGCTTCAGACAAGCGCCTGGAGACGCATGCAGAGAGGTAACTCTCAGCTCTAGGAGTTTGACGGAGGACGGTTGACAGGCGTCTCCAGAGAGGCCCAGCTCCAGGCAGGCAGACCAATTCAACTTTCAGAGACTGCCATTGCTGCATTGTTGACAGGACAGGACTGGCTCAAATCCATTGTTGGAACTGATGGATGCCTGCTACTACTGCACCAACTACAGTGGCCAGTGCTGAGAAACAGGAATGAAAATGTTCAGGCTTTTCAGGTTTTTGGGGGTCAGTTATCCGGACTTTTTAGAGGGTTCAGTGTTTTTTTTTAAGGAGACTGGCTTTCCGAGTATGAAAATGAAGGCCCCCCAAAACAAGATCTACACAGAGTGATCAACCCAAGAGTGCTTGAGTCAAACCCTGCAGGAGCCAACCCAGCCAGTATGTGGACCAAAATGGGGATCCGAAGAAAAAACTGGCGTCCCAACCATTTTGTTGCATGTCTTCCAAAGCGACCTGAAGCTAGATGTTCCCAGCCCACTAATCAGGCTCACAATGCAAGAGCTGAGAAGAGAAAAGCTGTTGACATTAGAGACTTCCTCCCCCCCCCCCCCCCCCAAAAAAAAAAAAAAAAAAAAAAGCCAAGTTAGAAGAGAATCCATGGCTTCATGCCAAGTGCTGCAGGCATATTCCACTAAAATTGCCAGTTCCTGTACTTCTCCAGCCAGTCCATTAAAGTTGTTGGTGAAACAAGTAAGTGATAGTCCTGCCTCCTAGTCCTGTGCTTCGCCGCTTCAATATTGCATACCCGAAAAAGTTCAGGCTTTATTTGGTTACCCACTCTTCATCCCCGAGAAAGGCTTGCGCTTGTCCTCCACCAGGCTTCCCGTACATGTCTTCATCGGTTATATTGATCTCGAATCAAGGCAAGGCTTAAGTATCAGCTGCACTTGTCAGTGAATGTCTGTGTGTTTAAAGAGGTCAGGTCATGTGGGCATGTGTTTGGGTGTATGTTCATGTGTTTCACATTCATGCATCTTCTCAGTGTGTATGTGTGTTTGAGGGAGAGAGAGAGAGAGAGACTTCTGCACATATACTCACACAACAACTTTCTCTATTGTCTTTATTAGGGAATCATCCCTAGCAAATAAGTGTACAGTTAGAAAAGAAATGCTCCTTTGACTTGTATCGAATTCTTTGGGGTTCATGCAGTTTGGTAGTCATCCACCTTGCTCTCCCAGTTGTTCACATGACAGCAAGGGCAGTCAAATTTATGAAAATTGGAAGCCATGTTTGGAGAGCACCTTGTAAACATTAGAAGTCTGGATGGACAAATATTTGTTAACAAAATGCAAATATCAAAACTCTGATGGCCAGTAGAGCAGTTCACTTTACCAAAACTTACTTCAAAAGGGGGCACCACACACCACCATTGATGAAAGCTTTTTATTCTTGGTTGGACGTATCATTCAAGTTTGATCTCATCATTTGTGACGCAGCTTCCATCCTGTAGGACAGGTCATTCAAGTTTGACCTCATCATTTGTGACGCAGCTTCCATCCCGTGGGAATCTACAGTGACATACAATCACATCCTGGCCACTATACCACACACAATATTTCGGTCTCCTGTGCCAGAGGGTTTCTTGAACAAGCAATGACACTGTTGACATTTCAGTATCACTGTTGGTTGTCGAGTAGTCTTGATCAAGGTGACTAAAGATGGCAACACATGTCTTGAAGTCCCCCTCCCTCCTATCTCTCTCTCTGTCTCTGTCTTTCTCTCTCTCTCTCTCTCTCTCTCTCTCTCTCTGTGTGTGTGTGTGACTCTGTCTCTGTCTGTCTGCCTCTGTCTGTCTGTCTGTCTGTTTCTCTCTCTCTCTCTCTCTCTCTCTCTCTCTCTCTCTCTCTCTCTCTCTCTCTCTCTCTGTGTGTGTGTGTGACTCTGTCTCTGTCTGTCTGCCTCTGTCTGTCTGTCTGTCTGTTTCTCTCTCTCTCTCTCTCTCTCTCTCTCTCTCTCTCTCTCTCTCTCTCTCTCTCTCTCTCCCCTGCGCTTTGACTGTAGGCTTGTTCAGGAGTACGAAGCGCTTCATGTTGGCAATTGAACGCTCTTTGCCTCATCCTGAACACCTACAGATTTAGTTCAGCGCGTCACTTGTTAAAGGGGAGGTAAATCTACTGCGCCCCATGTTGTGTTGCTAGACGCTAAGAAAGTGTTTTGTTTGCCACATACATCCTTTATGCACGTTTAAATGTATTCTGCATGAATAAAGTCCACCACTGTGTCATCCTTACTTGGCATTACTCGCGCATACAGAGAGCTTGGGGCAAAAAAAGCCCGTTCCAGTCCCAAAATGATGTTTCTGATGGTTAATTTACGCATCGACGGCCACTGCGGGATCGAAGACGCCATTTTGAAAATCGTGTGAATCACTTCAGCGGATCGGTAGGGGAGTTCAGAAGGCGCAGTGCTTCATTGCGCTTACTCAGCGCCTAATGTGATTCACTCCTGAACGGCAATTTGGGGCGCGATTCACTCAGCGCTCACTCAGCGCAACGCAGCGCTGTGAATCACCAATCCGACGTGCAGCAGTAGGATTTCGCAGCAAAACAAAATGGCGTCTTCGATCCCGCACTGGCCGTCGACGCGTACAATAACCCTCAGAAACATCATTTTGGGACTGGAACGGGCTTTATTTGCCCCAAGCGCCCTATATGCGCGAAGAATGGCAAGTAAGGATGACACCGTAGTGGACTTTATTCATGCAGAATACATGTAAACGTGCATAAACGATATCTGTGGCAAAGAAAATATTTTCTTCGCGTCTATCAACACAACATGGGGCGCAGAAGATTTACCTCCCCTTTAACAAGTGAAGCGCTGCACAAAATCTGGGGCGTTCAGGTGAGCAATGAAGCGCTCAATTGCCAACATTAAGCGCTCATGCAGCGCGGAGTTCTTCTGAACAAGCCTTGTGATGCACAGCGCTGCTCAGCGCTGAGTGAATCACGCCCCAAAATTGCTGTTCAGGAGTGAAACACGTGCAGCGCTGTGCAGCGCTTCGCAGCGCTTCTCCTCCTGAACAAGCAGTGTAACTCTGATTATTCTAGTTGTGTTTTCCTTGAATATCTAAACATATGGGTTTTTGCCACGCTGATGAACTATTGTTATATATGTAGTTCAGCGGGCTGCCGGCCAATGAATAAACATTCAGTTCAGTTCAGTTCTCTCTCTCTCTCTCTCTCTCTCTCTCTCTCTCTCTCTCTCTCTCTCTCTCTCTCTCTTACTTGTACACGTACACATGCACATACCCACACTTGTACATCCATGAAAACAAAGGTACCAGGGCAGCTGGCTAGACAAATTGTTGCTTACCACCGGCACCACTTCAGCTAATCGAACAATCGTTACATAGCTTCCGACATTCGAAGTTCTTTCACTACATAGCAATGGGGGAGAAAAACTGAAACATTTGATTCTTTCATATAACGACCATCAAACTTCTTCACTTTGTCATTCATGTCGACTGCCCATGGGAATGGAGACCGAGTCGAGAAAAAGGGTATTCGGCTGTGCCTCCCATGCAGAGGCACAATCCTAGTACTGGCCACAGCCTGTCTAGGAGACTGCTGCCGAACGGAGATGCTCTCGCATGAACTTCTACTGCCAAGATCTACAGCAGAGTTGTACAAAACATAAAAACTGGTCATGCAATTACAGATTGTTTTATCCCAGTCAAAATCCATTACGCCTATTAGCAATCAAGGAAGAAAGACGTTCGAGCGAAATTCATTCGCGTCCTCTCATGGATGTTCTTTCTCGCGGTCCAAGATAGATGTGGAGGCAAGAAGCGATCCAGGCAGAGATAGCTGTACAGGATTAGTCGGTTTCTGAAAATGTTTTAGCACAAGGACAGGTAGTTCTTGCGGTGTGTGTATGTGTGTCCCCTGCTTGTGTGAGTGCTTCTGCGTGTGTGTTTGTGTGTGTGTGTGTGTGTGTGTGTGTGTGTGTGTGTGTGTGCGCGCGCGTGCTCGCGCATGTATGTGTCCAACTATCATGTGCTAGGAGACAGTCCCACATTTTTGCGTTGTTGCGGAAATAAGCGTCGATCGTGCACCAGAGAGCTCCAACTTTCCCCTTTCCCGATCTCTCGCTGTACTTCCCTGGACGGCCTTGTCAATGCAGGAGAGGCCAGATGCTGGTCACCCAGGCCAGCTGTCGTGGATGGTGCAGAGCGCTGATGTAGACCTTTTGGAACAAGCGGACCCCCTCTTGGGGACGGGAGAGGGGCAGGGAACGTACATGGCAAGGGAAAACGGCGAGTCGCAGACACTGGGGGCCGCAGAGAAGACGAGACCTGGAGAGGAGCAGCGGTAAGAGTGGGAAGAGGACCGAGGGAGTAAGGAGGTTGGGAAGTCAACGGGAGAGGGGCAAGGCGCGGGGGGACTGCGGAATGGAGGTTGCTCCGACGTGGGATTCTCCGGTGAAAGCTCCTCAACGTTAACATCGTCTTCAACTCTGGAGCTGGGGACGTCCCAGATGGAGGAGTACAGCTTGCCCCGCCGCCGGGTCAAGTTTTCAGTCTTTGGCCTTGACCGAGGAAGTTCTTTTGCTGTCGTTAGGGGGCGCTGGATAGCTGCGAGGGTCGACGAGGCAACCTCGTTCAGGTCGATGATGGCAACCTGGTCCGTGCTTCGCACCGTCGTCTGCCTGGGGGACTGGCTCGTCTTCGCTTCGTCTACATGTACAGCAAACAGGAGTGATGATGATGATGATGATGATGATGGTGATGATGATGATGATGATGATGAAGGAGGAGGAGGAACAGGAGAACGCGGAGGAGGAGAAGGAACAGGAGGGGGAACAGGAGGCGGAGGAGGAGGAGAAGGAACAGGAGGGGGAACAGGAGGCGGAGGAGGAGGCCGACGACGACGAAGATGACGACAACTAGGAGGATGAAAAAGAGGAGGAGGACGACGAAAACGAGGACGAATACGACGACAACGAGGACGAAAATGACGAGGACAAAAATGATCGAGGAGGAGGAAGATGAAGACGACGACAACGAGGAGGAGGACGATGACGAAAAGGAGGACGACGACGAGGAGGAAGGGGAGGAGGACAACGAGGAAGGAGAGAAGGAGGACGAGGAAGAGGTCGAGGACAATGACGAGAAGGAGGAGGTGGACGATGACGAGGAGGACGAGAAGGACGAGAAAGAGGAGGAGGAGGACGACGAGAAAGAGGAGGAGGAGGAGGACGAGAAATAGAAGGACGAGAAAGAGGAGGGAGAGAAAGAGGAGGAGGGGGAGGACGAGAAAGAGGAGGAGGAGGAGGACGAGAACGAGGAGGAGAAAGACGAGGAGGATGAGGAGGAAGACGAGAAGGAGGAGGAAGACGAGGAGGAGGAGGAGGAAGACGAGGAGAAGGAGGAAGACGAGAAGGAAGAAGAGAAAGACGAGGAGAAAGATTGCGACGACGGTTTTGGTGTCGGCGGCGGGATGTGAAGTGTCGGAGAAAAAGCGCGACCACAAAAGTTGCAGCAAAATTCTGATCTGGGCTGTTGTAAACGCGGCATTCTTTGCGTCTATCCCTTGCAGTGGCAATTAACATGCTGTTGACGGTTGTCCTCGTGAGCCGCAACTGCCCTGGAGGTGACAGGTCCCCACACCGATTTCTCCTTGGTTGAGGCTTCAAGCTGGCGGGACTGAATTTCATAGCAATACAGGTTATACTTAAGGATGTTCTTCAACCCCACCAACGGCCGTCTCTGTATGTACCGGCTCTGCTACAGCGCCGTACAGTAGTTGCCTAGGTACTCTATCGCTTTACATCCGCAGGGTGTGGACAGTCTTTCAAAACTGCGCAGTGAGTCGCATCGAGTCGATGCTGTATTGAGTCCGCTCTGTCCAGCACCTCTTGACTGTTTGCTTTTTCCGACCAGTGGATGCCCATAATGATGTGCAATGCTTTCACGTGGAACTGCTACATATTAGTTTTGTGCGCCATCGATAGACAGTTCATGTTGATATCCATGGAGGATGTCCATGAGGGCGACCAGGCAACAAAGTACATTATACACATCGATAACAAAGGGGGTGGGGGTGGATGAAGGTGTGTTTGTGTCGAAAAGGAAGCTAGAGAGGGGGGAGGGAGTATAAGCGGAAGCTTTGATGATTAAGATCATCATTGGTTACAGCAGGGACACCTTGAAGACAACGACGCTATGCTACTATGATGGCGTCGTTCATTTACAGCGGCAGACTCGAGCAATGAAATACAGTTACAAAGCCAGGTGTCTCAGCCACAGTTCCTGACTTTGCCCTTCGTGAGTTCGTCCACGTGACTTCCATTCCCAGTCAGACCTCTTTATTCATCTGTGCCACCAATCGCTATTCTACAATGCAAAACATTCGCTCCCTCATTTCTCCATCCTCAACCCTCAACGCACCTCCACCCCCACACTACTCAATGTTGAAATGCAACCGCCTTCACCCTGCCTACAATCCCACCCCAGCGCTCTTTCAAACCTGCGTTTATGTCACGTGCCCCACGTTACATCAACAACCGCTTTGTTTGCTCCACCACCCACCCTATTACCCCCCACCCCCACCCCCTTTTCCCGTCTACTCACCAACTCCCACCCACTCCTCTTGAGTCTCCGGTCACACACTTGTCCTCCCCCTCTCTTGCTGTTGCAGCATGCGTATTGATCTGCAAGGCAGCTTACCTGGAGGTGTAGTGGGTAACCTATAATCTTTGGTGGGGGCAACAGACTTGATCATACCAGGCGTGGACAGGCTGGGCACACGTTTGGATGTCCATAGTCTGGCATCGTCTCGGACTTCCGTGGGGAGTTTAACCTGTCGACAAAACAAACCATCAAGAAAGTTAGTCACTCGAAACATGCTTCTTCCTCCCCCACTAATTCCCGCACGGTCAACGAGGCCTTCAAGGTATTCCTACGTCAGAGATCCAAAGAAAAAAAAGTTTCACGGCGACCTCATGGTTGTGAGATTTACCATCATCGATCGTCCACGAACACAGAAATCTTTTCTTCTCTCTCTTCTTGACATGCCCACTGAGAAAAGCACCAGTTAATAACTGCTTTAGCCCAGTTCGAGAGTGGTCATTGAGTACAATTTTGGTAACCATAAACAATCATGACTGTAGCGCTACGTCATTTAATTAATGAAAGTAAAGTGGTGAAGAATTAATTTTTTTACACTACAGCAGTCTGATCAGAGGAGTAGGAGTTGCTTGAGTGGTGAGTTACTCGAAAGACACAAGCAGTCGTACCAGTGTGCCCGACTCCATTGAAAAGCATACAGTGCGTCTGGGCGGGGAGATTCTCTGTCTTGTGGTCTGCCTCACTGCACGAAGATCACGCCTTGCACGGCCAGTGCTTGAAGCGGTCGGAAGACCAATCTACAGCCGCACGAAAATGCATGCAGCTGTTTGGCCGTGCGAGTTTAATAGGAAACATGGAGATTAACATCTCGCTCCCATTCACCGTCTCATTCTCACACGTATTGCTGTTAATCCAGATCTTCCCATCCCACCTTAATTGTAACGTCCCTGCAATCTCGTCGCTTACGCGAACCTATCATCATATTGTATCCGAATGTCTTTTACAGATCAGTTTAGTCTTAATCATAAGACACGTGTGAGTGTGTGAATGTGTGTGTGTGTGTGTGTGTGTGTGTGTGTGTGTGTGTGTGTGTGTGTGTGTGTGTATGTGTGTGTGTGTGAGTGTGTGTGTGTGTGTGTGTGTGTGTGTGTGTGTGTGTGTGTGTGTGTGTGTGTGTGTGTGTGTGTGTGTGTGTGTGTGTGTGTGTGTGTAAGAAACGAATAAATGTGTTCAGCTGGCTCCTATACTTTCCTGTATATTATTAAAAGTTTGAGTGAAAAGTATCTTTAAAATTTGATGACTCATCAACCAAACATGACAGAGCAATAGATAAGAAAAAGTACAAACACATATAAAATGTCTTAGTTTGGTATCAGTCCCACAGTTTGGCCACGCTGTTTGTCAGAAAGATCGTGTGGAATAAAGACATCCACACAGGGCACAGAGATTTCTGCCTTTAGCAGCAAAGATTCTTTACTTGCATAGACAACGAAGTATCATTAGAGTATCCCAAGCTTATTCGCGCATGTTAAACTGCTCCTCGCGACTAGATACAATTTGTTTTCTACTCTATTCACATGCGTACTCGCACGCACGCACAGTCTGGCATCCATTGCTACAACAGAGAAACTGCTGATGAGAAATGCCCGAGAAGGCATGACTGCACTCAACCATTACATTTTAATCAGAATGAAACACATAAAACGAGGTGCGTTTCTCCTTGAAAGACTTTTGAATCCGGGCACCGGGCACCCGCTCGATGCACTCTTCAGTTGATTTGTCAACATTGGCTAAGGCGTACTAGGATAATTTGGTCAAAATGATTTCAAATACAGGTGCCGAAGACTGAATTCCCCGCAAAATTGAAACCAGTGGAAACGCATTTGTTCAAAACTCAGGCACTGCTTCGGGGAGACAGTGCAGTCGAATTGCCAATCGGATATCACCCACCAAAAGAGTTTCGGTACGGATGCCCAGATTCGAAAGTCCTACAAAGCCCAAACGACCAAGAACTGCATCTGGTATTGTTTGCAAAGGAGACAACACGAAAAGCACCAGACGCACCTGATGAGGAGGGTGGTAGTGGCTGTGGGTAGGTGAAACGGAGCAGAGCACCACGTGTGGGGGGACATGCTGGGCCGCCACGTCTGAGAACCTGGTGACAGGCTGGCTGAGATAGCGAGAACACCGCGATGGTCTGATTTGGCGCAAAGACATGGCCTTGCCACTCACTGCTAGCCCTTCCGTCGGCTCCGCTTGAAGCCTGGCCAGGCGCTCCTTCTCCTGTAGAAGATGTCTGGTAACCTTCAGTACAGACCGCCTCCATACCGCTCCAGGACTACAGTATATGTGCCATAGCCTACTAAAACACGACCGCTAAAATAATGACTGGCCAAGGACTACTTCTCTAGAAGGAGTACTTGTGACTTGCACATAACACGCCACCAATGACACCGACGTCCTCAGCGGCGTTCTCTAAGCCGATCGACCGCTAGCAAAGCTAGTCCAAAGCAATCAAATACATGTTCTGGTTTCTTAGGGAGTCATTGCTGTAATCAAACGCACCGTCCACTCAGTCCATTCTTGAAGCAAAGCTGTCTCCAACACTAGCCACTGTCTGATTTTTCGTTCCAATCTTGATACCGACTACTGTTTCTTCCGTCAGCCACCGTAGGAAGTCTGTTAGCCTCTAGGTAACGCCACCCGGGGCGCGTTTGTTAGGTAAGTGGCTCGCCTCGATGGCTAGTCGAGGGCGATCGAGACGCACCTACAGCTAATGAGCGAGAAACGTAGGCAACGCCTAGCCCTCGATATTTTCTAGAGATTTTACGCCTAACAAACGCGCCCCTGGTCTCACCGACCGAAGTACGGAGTCCGTTCGTCCGTCCGTTCGTCCGTTTTCCAGTCCACCATTTCGTCTGTCTGTACCTCCATCTGTTGTTCACCAATTCGTCCGTCTATGTGCATTTGAATGTTTTGTGCAGTGGTCAAGTCTGCTACTTCATACACCCTGGTTGCGACTAACATGCACCTATTGCCACGCATAAAACATCAATAGAGCCATACCATTTCGAACCGGTCAAAGTTTTCCTAGCTGAAGAAGCGAGAAAAACTGCTGCTAGCCAACGTGGCTGTAGGAACGACAAAACTGGCACGACTTACATGTGTGAAGCCTTTTCAAAACCACGATCGCTATTATAGTGTCATATTATCTTATGCTATATCAAAGGCTATGCTATGTTATGTTCTGCTAATATATACTATGCTGTGTTGTACTACGCTATGTTGTGCAACGCTACGCTATGCGTAGCTGTGCTACGAGTACCTGCAACGCATTGCTGTGCTGTGCTATGCTACACCGTGCCATACTGTATTGTCGTGATGGGTCGTGCCTTCCTGTTTATCTGTATGTCCTGCCTGCTTGCCATCTTGCTGCCCTTGATCTAGCTGGGCTGTCTGCTTGTTTGCTCAACTCTTATCCTGT
>JAWQFJ010005731.1:0-37500 GCA_034096865.1 Theodoxus fluviatilis | reverse complement strand
CTGTGGTAAGGCTCGAGCAATGGGGAGCTCGAGGTTTGATGATAAAAGGGCGTAGGTATGAGACAAGTCGTAGCGGCTTTCCACAACTTTATCATCCCATGGTTACAGGAGCTGCTGGCTGGTCCGAGGCCAGATGGCAATGGCCTGGACCAACCCAAGACTGTGGTGGCAGTGGTCTCTCTCGCCTTGTGTGCCGTTCCCCCTTAACAAGAGGATGAACGAACCTCACAGGAGCCAGGGTGTGAATTGTTTCCCAAATCCTAACCTCGGGTCCTGGGTTTGTGCTCCAATTTGGCAGAAAAGAGAGATTACTTAAATTTACTTGCTTTGAAATTAGGCCTACTTCTTACAAATGATGCCTCATTCAGCATAACAAAGTTTATCAAATGAATCCTATGCCGTTTCAAGTACTTGTCTTGAGGGAAACTTAAGATTTATAGTCAAAATGTTAGAATGTGGATGCCAGAGTGGGGGAATGGTTCACTAGCCTTGGGTCACGCTAATCTAAGAAGTGACTGACAGGGGCAGCTGCACCAACTATCAGACCACAGCAGAGGAGGGGTCTCAGAGCGGTCAACTTGCACTGCACACAGGATGGGGAGGGATTGGAGAGAGGTCTGACACACAGGATGGGTGGTGGGAAGAGACACAAGCAAGGATATGTCAATAGAGGATGAACACAGTGGCTGTACAATACACTTGGTGCACCTTATCACAGGGATATCACTGGACACATACCTCAGAATAAGTCCGGATAGGCCGTTCTAACTCCACCACTTCCACTGCAACCGCCACCGCTTCTATCACAAGCATCACCACCACTATCACCACCACCCCACTACTATTACTGCTACCACGACCACTACCATTACTACTACCACCACCATTACTACTACATCACCAACACCATCACATAATTTATACCACTACCAATGCTACAGCTACTACTATTACCATCACCTTCAGCGCCACTTTTACCGTGTGGTAGCCGTTGAATTGATAGTGGTATAGGTGATGGTGGTGATGTAATAATGGTGAAAGTACCACCACTACCATTTCTACCACCACCACCACCACCACCACCACACTGTAACTGTTACTGTTGCTGCTGCGACAGCTGTGCCGTGATTCCGAGGGAAAACGAAGCTCGTCAGGCACTTTTTTTTTTTGATCTGCAAGTGCTCGCATCTGTTGCATGTGTCTGTCCTACCTGTCCGTCTGTCCGTGAGCCTACCTGCCCCAGGTATCACTAGTACTTGACGCAGTGGCAATGCGCCACTGACGGCCTGACCTGTCGCTCTCTTTCGTTCTGGTCGGTACGGCGGTATCTTTTCTTTTCGCCCGTTCCTGTCCATTCTAGCCCCACGGTGGGTTGTGTCTGGGTCAGGGGACGTAGACTAGGACAAGCTGGGCAACAAGAAGGGCTGTGTCTGGGTCAGGGGACGTAGACTAGGACAAGCTGGGCAACAAGAAGGGCTGTGCGGAACACGCAGCATATCCAGCATTGACCTGAAGTGACGTAGAGCGCTTCGTCATCTAAATTCTTCCGGAAGTGTACGTCATGATGCAGTAAGTAGGTCACGGTCAGGGCGTTTAGGTTATATAGGCACTTGTTGCGCTCAATTTGGAACGTTTGTCTCAATCTTCCCACCAATTTTAACAGGTCTTCACTCGTCAGTCTCTTCCTGAACACGTAGAGCGTTCCCTAGATGTTTCTCAAGGACGCCTTTACCACAGCCAACACGTGGAGGACCTCCGTAGCTGTCCTTTATGGCAGCACATATAAATAAGTGTAGTAGGGTAACTATCATTCTGTGAACCCGAGTCAGTGGTGAAGTAGCATGCGAAGTCTCTAGTGGACTAGAATGGGTAACTATTTGCACATGAGAAGGCTTTTAGCTCATAAAAGATAGCTTTGTCGATGATGTTGTGATGCTTCTTTGAGCGGAAGTGAAAATGAACATCTTTCCACACGATAAACTTTTGCGACACATCCTTAAAACTGTAAGCATCGCTGCACATGTCATCACCAATCAGATGAGAAAATCCAACGGCACACTCAGCATCTACATGCACATCTGAAGAAGCTTCGAAACAGTTTTCTGTTATATGGCTATTTCCCTTTTTGCTTGTTCTAGAGCACATTCCCCAAGGTGGAGGCAAGTGTTCCGATGTCCATTATTCCGTTACAGCACCTCATGTTCTTTGCCATTCTGTGAACCCGAGTCAGTATGCATGCCATCCCCGGGAATGCAGACCTGCTTCTTAATTTCTCTATGAAACCTGGCTACAAATGGCACGCGCAGCGCCTAAACTCCAGACAAACTGACTTAAACCTAAACTCGGAACTTGCTAATCTACCTGACATGTAGGCCTATCATTAGATTTCTTCTAACGAAAGTGTTCTTTTGCAGACATCACTTTTGCTTAGAAAGACTGTTTATCCAAGCGTGTCTGACTGAGAGCCACTGCGTTAGTTGCCATTAAAGATTAAGGTAGAGCCTGTTTCTGCCCATCCATCAACAACTGAAACACCGACCGCCACCACAAGGCATTCATTCCGGGCATTGCCGGGAAAGTAATACCCCGACCATGCCAACATTACAAAAGACAATCCCTGTCAACCTCTGCTAAAATTTCTTACTTTATTGAGAATGGCGATCACGTTTCACATTCCTCGCCAGCTGTGAAATAACGGCAACGGCACGCACAGTCCGAACAGGAGAAAGAAAGAGGGTGTCAAGCAATCAACCTGTAGGCCTACTTTGGAGCCGCTTCGTAATCTCTCTCTCTCTCTCTCTCTCTCTCTCTCTCTCTCTCTCTCTCTCTCTCTCTCTCTCTCTCTCGCCAAAAAAGAACAGGTGATTGGTATGATCGAGAGTGCAGGGAACAAAAGCGAATAGCGAAGAGAGCTCTAGCAAAATATAGAAAAACGGATCACGAAGATGACAAACTAGAGCATGTCCAGAATAGGAAAATGTATAAACAACTAATACGAGAGAAGAAAAGGGAGTATAACAAGAAGGATAGCACGTTTCTAATGGATAACGTGAAGAATTCCAGTCAGTTTTGGTCCCTAATACGTAAGAGGACAAGTAGAAGGGTACAGTACGCATATATTGAAATAGACACATGGAAACAGTTTTTCGAGTGTCTTTTGAAAAGTACGACAAACACACAGGTAGAAAATATCTACTACCCTGATCAAGTCGAAACGTTTGATGACATGCTAGATAAAGCGATTACATTAGAAGAACTAAACCAGGCTATACAAAAGCTCTCGAGTGGTAAGGCTCCCGGTCTAGACGAGATCCCGGGAGAATGTTTCAAGACAAGTAGTACGTACATGCTACCCTTTTTAACAAAACTCTTCAATACAATATTTGACTGTCAGATCTTTCCACGGGATTGGAGCACGTCCATTATCATCCCTCTTCATAAACAAGGAAACAGACTCGACAGGCATCTCCCTATTAAGTACAATGAGCAAGATCTTTACCTCTGTGCTAACTAAGCGACTGCACACTGTACAATGAGAGCAATAAAGTCCTGGTTAAAACTTACTAAAATGACCGATGATAGGCTACCCCAGGCAAGCATACCTCATGTTGTTTAACACAAAGATCCCAGATGATCGAAACTGGGCAAAGTTAGTTGAAAATGTAATATGCAAGGCCGGCTATGCGTATATGTGGAGAAATGGAGGCACTACTACTGAGAGAAGTTTTCTTGTAAACTTGAAACATAGGCTGCAATATTGCTATAGGCAGAGCTGGATCAGCAAAATTCGTGAAAGTGAAAGATTCAGAATGTATCGATCCTTCAAAAGAACCTTAGAAAGTGAAAAATACTTAGAATACATTGAGATTAAAAAATTCAAAGATGTATTTATCCGGTTTAGATTTGGAGTGAATGATTTACCTGGTAACAAACAATCTATGCGCAGTCACAATATAGACCGACATTGCCTCCTTTGTGGTGAGATTGAGAATGAGAAACATTTTCTATTTTATTGTCCTTTGTATAATGATCTACGTAATAAATACATAAATGACTACATCAAATGTCCAGAAGCTGCTGATGCCATCTTTTTGATAGATGGACGTGGATACATGAAAACACGCAAGGTAGCAATGTATCTTTATTATGCCTTCAGATTACGAGACCAATTTCTTGCTAGTTTAGAACAAGACCATGAACAATAATGTTATGATGAAAGAATGTACGTTAATACTATATTTATACTGTTTCCATTGTTTGATTGTATCTGATATGTACTAGCCAATGTGTTCACTTGGATTGTACGCCTTGTTTCAAATTGTGGCTCAAGTATACTGGCTCCTCAAAAAGAAGCAAGTCATGTACATGTATGTATTGTTGTGATGGGCCGGTGGCCTAAACAATAAAATCAATCAATCAATCAATCAATCAATCAATCAATCAATCAATCAATCAATCAATCAATCAATCAATCAATCTCTCTCTCTCTCTCTCTCTCTCTCTCTCTCTCTCTTCAGTCTCGAGGTGGCTTTCGTCGAGGACGGACGTATGGGTTAGAGCTCCGGACAGTGTGATTCGTTTATAGGGATAATCTGCTTTGAGTCAATGTTGACCCGTGTGTCAGTCGACATGAGGCTCTAAAAGAGAGACAGTGAGTGAACTGAATATTTATTTTGCGTGTTTTGTGGGGATTTGGTAACTTGTTGTGGTTCACGCAACTTCAACTTGACTTTGAGCTGAGCTGTGTTCACGGCGAGCACCCCCGTAATGGGGAACGATACGTCCTCGTATCGGGCTCGCATTGGCCTGTTCTACTGTGCATCGCATCGGAAACGAAAATACAAAGCAGACCGTCGTCGCTACACCGAAGGCAAGTTCGAACTTCATTTGGATGCCTCGATTGTTCTGATGTTCTACTTGTATGTGCAGCGCGTTACTCTCAGTGATTTTCTGTCATTGAACGCGCGTCGCGCAGGCCAAGGTAGGCTGCCGCGTGCCTATGCAAAATTCTGTCTGATGGGAGTCTCTCTGTACGCGTCACTGCTCTTCGCCTGTATAGTGAAACCGTGCCATACCCCCTGTGTCAGCTATGACTTTTCCCAACATTTGCTCCGGAGCGGTGACATATCCGAAAATCCGGGGCCAGAAACTACTCAGGAAACACAGACAGACAAGGAATTGTATAGCTGTGACGTTGCTGATAGGCTAGAATCTCTCAGTATGCAAATGGTGCAGGGCAACGACAGACTATCCAACATGATTTGTGACCGATTTGACAGTCTGCAAAACGAAATCGCCCACACCAAGTCATTTATGAAGTGGCTGGGAGATCAGCAAGAGCAACTGCAGGTCGCTTTACAGGAAACAGAAAGGAAAGCCCAGGCTCAGTATCAGCACCTGATCGGGTGGAGCGAGACTCTACAGGCCGAACAGATGGAGATAAAGGAAAGGCTGGGTCATGTGACTAGTGTTTGCATGGATGGTTTGAGTGAGGCGGAGACACATCGAGAGAATCTTGAGCAGCAGATCATCAAGAACAATGTTAGGCTATTTGGGGTTCCAGAACAGGATAGGGAAACCTATTGGGACTGCCTCCATACTGTAGTGAGCCTATTGAAAGACACTGTTCCCGATGTAGACTGGCACGAGCGAGACGTCGTGCGTGTGCAGAGATTGGGCACACGAGACAGTCATCAGAGGTACCCTCGACCAATCCTCGTGTCTCTGGCTACGTGGTCAGACAAATTGGCACTCCTGCAGAAAGGCAGAGATAACCTCAGGTCCAAGGGAGTCAAAATTTCAGCAGAACTCACAAATAGACAGATGGGTGTGCTTCGCGATCTCAAGAGACAGGGCAAAGTGTGTTATTTCCGTGGCAATCAACTGTGCTATAGAGATAGCAAACCGCACGCCTCAACTACATCTTCACGAGCACATGCTGGAGCCGAGAGTATGCACTCCGGGCACGGTAGCTACACATCTACTGACTACAGCGATGCACAGTACGGGGAATTGGGAGGACATCATCAACCCACAACAAGATCTAGGGTGCAAAGAAACTCCTCCACTAAACGCACTGACCAGTCAGGGTTTTATCTCCCTCGTTTCCCCATGGACACAGGCAAGAGTAGAAACAGGGGTATCAATGAGATGAACCTAATAGCGGTCTCCAACACCGAACTGCGGCATGGTCATGATTCGGGCATGAGCGTCCTCAAGAATCCTCACTCTGAGTTAAACCAACTACGTTCCACGACAGAGACCCCCACGCTTAGGCGAAGTCAAGACCACACCGCGATGTTTACATCGAGCAGAGAAGCGGATGGCGCTAAACAGTCAACCACGACAACCCCAGGTGGATTTCCCCATGTACAGCCAGCCAATGAGAAACATGATGACGTCAGCAAACTCGTAACTGCCTCATCCAGTGACGGCTCAAGACGTGCTCACTCGGAGCATGCTGTGCGTGCTCAGCGCACCCTTCTCGACTGTTGGGCAGTCACGAATACAACTCAGTCCAGCGCCACACAGAGAGAGAAACTGCAGGAGAAACTTTACGAAGAAGTCATCTGTGAGGAAGAGGGTGATGAGAACAGAGATCAACAGAAAGAAGATGATGAAGAACGGATTGAGGATGAAGAAGAGGATGAAGAACAAAGAGAAGAAGATGAAAGCCTCCCTGACGACGAATTCGACGACGCGAGGACCGAGATAGACATATCCCAGCCCCCAAACTCCAGTGTCGAGGTAACAACTGTAGTGCGAGGCAATGAAGAAAGGGTGTGGGATGGAAGACTCCGACACTCAGAGACAGTAGTGAAGCCTCGAGTCCCTTCACCCTCTCCGCCCCCTCGAGTCCGAGGGAAGGACAGGGCGACTAGGAACTCCAACTCCACTACCTAGGGGGACGGCCAAGGCCCAAGCTCTCACAGTCCTGGTTTGGAAGGTATCCGTACTGATCTCCTTGACTGTTTCAGACTGCTATCTTGGAATGTGGACGGTTGTACTCTCTAAATTCGATGACCCCGACTTTCTTCAGTATATAGAAACATTTTCCGTTGCTTGTCTGTATGAAACATTTTTGCAAAAAATTGATTATTTAAATTGCTTGACATCATATGATAAATTTGTGGTGCCCGCACACAAACTTTCGTCTAGAGGGAGAATGTCTGGGGGGCTTGTGTGTTTTGTTAAGAAGTCGGTATCATCTTTGTTTTATCATATTGAGTGTACTTATAAGAATATACTGGTTTTCAAAGTAGACAAAACCGTGTTTGGCTCCACGAAAAATGTACTCCTATTTTTTGCATATGTGCCCCCAGCTGGTTCCCCTTTTTATGATTTGATAGACGTAACTGATGGTATCCTGTATCTAGAAAGTTGTATTGCAGCTGTTAATGACAAATATCAGGATTGCTATATTTTGCTATGTGGAGACTTGAACGCTAGAACGTCATGTTATAATTCATGGGACAGTGATACACTAGGAGACATGAGATTAGACAATGTAAATTCTGTGCGCGATTCTCAAGATGTCACACTGAATGAGTTTGGTCAATCTTTGTTGGCTTTGTGTACCGCATACGATCTTACTATTTTGAACGGCTTGTTTGGAGAGAATTCAGGAAAATTTACGTATGTATCTCACAATGGAAGTAGTGTGATAGATTATTGCATAGCGTCTGATGATCTTGTTGTACTATTTGATTCTCTACTTGTGGAGGAAACAGTTACTTCCCCTCATATGTGTCTTGAGCTCAACATTTCCCGAGGGAATACATGTTCAGTATATTCGAAAGAAACGAACTCCTTGCCAATTACTAAAATCGTCTGGAATACTAATCTCGCTCACCAATATACTCATAACCTCCAGATTTCCCTGTCAGAGTTAAATGATGGAGAAATAGATTTGGAAACTCCTCCGAAGGTAAATACACTCACTGTAACCCTGACAAGATGTCTCGTACAGGCGGCTGATTTTCTTAAGAGATCATTCTATCTCAGGCAGAACTCACCCTCGAGAGTTTGGTATGATAGGGAATGTTTAATTTCCAAGAAAAACGCCAGACGATATTTACGAAAGTTCTTGAGTACCAACGCAGATGAGGATAGAAGAGCATATACCTATCAAAGAAATAAATACAAGCAAATTGTTAGAGATAAAAAAGACACCTATAAATGGAGAGTGAGTAATTCCCTTGGTGCCAGTCTCAAAGACAGTACACATTTTTGGAGACAAGTTAAAACTCTGGGTACAAAATGTCAAGTTTCTTGTGTAATTCCTCTGCAAATATTATACGAACATTTTAGGGGTGTCTTTTCTGAAGTATCATGTACTAATAGCAAGGATCTGGCAGAGGCAGAAATGAACCATCACCTGGATGACAGCAGTTTAAATTCACCTATTACGCGAGCCGAGATATCAAATGCCATAAGGCACCTAAAAGTTGGGTCATCTGCGGGTACTGATTACATTTTAGCTGAAATGTTAAAATCAGCCGAACAATTGATACTTCCATTGTTACTCCGTCTGTTTAATGCTATATTTGATCATGGTGTGTTTCCAGATGTTTGGTCTGAAGCAATTATTGTTCCGGTTCACAAACGAGGCCCAAACGACAACCCTGATAACTATAGAGGTATAGCCTTATCTAGCACGTTCAGTAAGGTGTTTGCTCATATTATCTGTTGTCGGCTTCAGGATTGGGCAGACCAACATGACCTAATTCGGGAAGAGCAAGCGGGGTTTAGGAAAGGATATAGCACTGTTGATAATATATTTGTCCTTCATAGTATTATTGACAAATATCTGTGTATGCACAAAAAACTGTACGTTGGGTATGTTGATTTTAGGAAAGCCTTTGATACTGTAAACAGGAGTATTTTGTGGAATATTTTGAGAAGAAATGGAATTTCGGGGAAAATTTTGAATATTTTGATAGCCATGTATAGATCGGTACGTTACTGCGTCAGAGGGGGGGAAGGTCTAACTGATTTCTTTGAGTCCTCTTCGGGGTTAAAACAAGGCTGCAAACTCAGTCCGATCTTATTTTCTTACCTTATTAACTCCTTAATTGTAGAGATCTCTGAAAATAGCAAACACGGTGTGCAGATCTTGCCCAACACACAAGACATAAGTGCTCTGCTGTTTGCTGACGACGTCGCTCTGCTCTCGGACACAGTGGTAGGTCTCCAAAATCAGATTAACTTTCTTCAATGCGCAGCACGTAGGCTTGGTCTGCAAGTTAATATTGATAAAACAAAAGTAGTGGTTTACAGGATGGGAGGTCATTTGGCCAGACACGAGAGATGGTATTTAGGTGAGGTGCAGATTGAAGTGGTAAGAGAATACAAATATCTAGGGAATGTACTCTCTACTAAGTTGTGTTCAAACGAGATTCAGAAAGATTTGGCTTGTAGAGCTAAAGCCGCACTTTTACTTCTGATGAGGTCACTGAGAAGAATTGCACAGGTATCACCGGATGTGTTTTTTAAACTATTTGATGCACAGATTCAACCCATTCTGTTATATGGGGCTGAAATTTGGGGAGCTGATAACTGCCACATTATAGAAGGTGTCCATTTGCATGCTCTCAAGAGTTTCTTAAATGTTTCTTTACACACACCTAATGATATGGTTTATGGGGATACTGGTCGTTTTCCTCTTTCCGTTAATGCAAAGCTACGCAGTATTAAGCTCTGGCTCAAGCTATTAAAAATGGACGCATACCGATTACCCTACAGAGTCTACCAAATGATGTATAGATCTAACAATGAAAAATCTTGGGTTTTCAAAGTAAAGAATATACTTGTGGAATGTGGTTACGAAGAGATCTGGTTGAATCAGCGGGTTACGAACGAGACGGCTTTATTGAAAAACATCAGAGAGAAACTCATCAGTAAATTTCATTCTGAATGGAAGTTACGAATCATTAATAGTGATCGGTACTCATTTTACAATATCTTTAAAACATTTATTGGTACCGAGTGTTATTTATATTGTCTTGACAAGAAAGTATTTCGAGACGCATACATAAGGTTCAGGATGGGCTTATCGGAGTTGTATATCCATAAATACAGATACTCGAGAGGTACTAACGAGTATTTATGTCCATTATGCAGAGAAAAAGAAGAAAATGAAACGCATTTTCTATTATATTGTCCAGCTCTTAGTGATATAAGGGGAAAATATATATTTACCTGTCTGGATGTAAACAGTATTGATCCTATTAAAGACCTTTTTTCTGATATACATATAAAGAATGTAAGATCAACTAGCATATATATATATAAAGCATTCAAGAGAAGACAAGATGCTATTGAATCTGTTGAGCGAGACAGCTTCTATTGTGACTAATGTTACCACCCGAACTGTACTCTTGAAATGGGCCGGTGGCCTCATCAATAAAATTTTTCGTTCGTTCGTTCGTTCTCTCAGTCTCTTTCTAGCACATCGGGAGACGAGAAGACTTTATGCTGGCGGTCATCTTCATTGTGGGTGGGCACGCAGCTGGCCTCAGAGTCCAATGTCCGAAGCGCACTGGCGGCTGCAGACAGGTGGGGCATGGAACACCAGTGGTCAGGTCAGGGGTAGGGGAAGAGGCAACTCTGCGTCGCTCTTTGCAACAGCAAGACGTTGACAACTGACAATGGTCAGCCTCAATGTTGGCTACCCTATTGTAAGGTTGTGGCAGCCGAGATTTCGTCTCCTTCAATAAACTTTTTCATCCCTTCAACAACGTCTCACCGCCCCCTTGGACAAGCTACAGCCCTAAGACACGCCAACTTCAAGAGTCCTAGAGACGGCGACCACAACCACCAGATGCAGAGGCGGCGAAAAGGCCTGGGTGGGACACGAGGTTTTTCGAGGGATCCACAGCCTTTCCTCTACAGGACAGAGGACAATGGGGAGTGTGGTCGGTTACCGGTGCTGAGTTTCTTTGGGCGAGCCACTTGCGAGCGTAGGTCAGTGTCAGCGTGTCAACCTTGATAGCTTTTATAATTATGTGCAAATGTACCGACTATACAGGTTGACACCTGCCTATGCTTGCTCGCGGCTTGCCTCTGTGTAAGCCGGCATTGCATCGTTTCCCCGAGTGGGTTGGATTGCAGACCTGTGGAGAGTGAATGCGTCCGCACCTGTGGGCTGTGCATTAAAGTCAGGTGGTAGTGACCTGGCAGTGCCAACGGCCCTAGCAGCCTCTGGAGTTGCTCCTGGCCGTGCTACTGAAGTATGCCTTGAAAGCTCGGCAGGCAGGGCTTCTAGAGGCCAGTCAAGCAACCCAGCTCCTACTTGTCGCACTGGATTCTCTAGAATATCAGACAAATCTAAGATGGCCCATCTGGCGAGCATTAAAAGCATCTGCGTCTTCCGTGTCTCAGCTTGGGACTGACTGACTAACATGATGAAACGCAGGAAGGCGCGCGCACACACACACAGCATTGGCAAGTATCCTCGGTCACAAGAAAAGGTTTCGTAGTCAAGCCATCTCCCAACAAATGAATTTTTGTTCCAAAGACTGTTAAAATGGAAGTGGATTTTGTGTATTCATGTTTGTGTGTCTTTAGCATGCCAATGAGAACCAGATGCATTGTGACCAATTTGTATTTGCAACAAGAAAGAATGAAACAAAAAGTCAAAACCGACTGGTGGTTTGGAGATAATTATGTCGGACCGATTCACAGCAAAATCAGTGGGGCTTTATTTGAATAGCAAATCTGAACCTATTACTGCAGACCATCAATCACCAGGCAGAATTGAACCCAATGCAGCTTGCCCAAGCAACGTCGTTACTTCACTGCAGGTTCACAGGGAAAACTTGCTGGGAACAGAGACACCAGTAACAATGAGTGCATGGCATTTGTATGAAAAGGTAAAACAAAATGAAATAGCTTCCATTTTTGACAGATTGACAATAATGAAAATCAAGGCAGTTCTTTAGGGAAAATACAAAAACATAGATTTCTGCTTTCAATAGCTATTACACGTTCTTTCAGTCTCCAGCCCATGGCTGCTCACCTGATGACAGCTTGACCATCATCTTCGGAGACCTTGGGCGCGTCTCCTGCTGACACACATGTCATCTTCAGGATGGAACTCTTCCTCACAGAATATTCAGACTTAAGAGGCCGCCACACAGTCGGGCACTCATAGCGTCCACCGTCAGTGGCATTGGAAAACAGTTGAACTCCAGTCATGCTCCTTAGAATTGTCAGTATGCTGCCTCTTCAGAGCAATGAAAATATTACCAAAGCATTCGTGACATACATAATATCTCTGGATTACAAACTCCTTTGTGAACTGCTTGCGAATGTGAAAATATATTTAGCATATTCTCTAAAACAGACGCCCAGTGTGTGGGAAAACTTCAAGGGGTGCACATCTCTTCAATCATAAATCCGCCATATCTTAGCGAATGTCAATATGTAGCTACACTGCTGCGGAGGCAAGTCTTTGACCAGCAAACTGTCATGTATTCTGGAACCCGCCATTCAAGAAAGCTCTCCCTGAATAGCGTGAGGAGTGGTTGAAGATAGGTCCAGTTGAGACAATGGAACATGACAACAGAAAATCTCCACCCTAGTACTTGGTTCTGAGCTGGATAGAGGAAGCGCGGGGTCAGATCACTCCTGACATCCGTCCAAGGAGCTTCCAGAAATGTGGATTAATTAACAAACGCACTTGATGGTTTGGAAGACCGTCCTTTCCCTGATGAGGACCTGAGCAAGGGGTTTACAGAATTTTCAGATGTTGAAGTCGCACTCATCCAAGACAAACTCACGAATGTGCATGCTGCATTCCAACAGACCTACAATATTCTGCTGTGTCATGCTCTCTCATCCACAGATGAAGCAATATGCAATGATGGCCATTCTGCTGCCTGTGACAACCCTGGCCACTACAACGTGGGATTGCGTTGCCTGACTGCCTCAGGCCAATGGACATTGAAAGTTGAAAGGTCCGCAATGATTCTTCAAGTTTCGACTAAATGTGATGGACCTTGTGACCAGAACTGTGCGGAGTGAACAGCTCGCACCCATGGACATGCAAGTTGCAAAAATGTCGATGAAGCTGCCAACTGTGACAGACCTGGTCACTAGGTGTTCTGGCAGCCACAAAGACAGGATACAGAATGTTCCTACTCAGTCTGGTTCTTCCAAGGGGATAGAATTGTAACAGGGTAACACAACTTTGCTGACTTTGCTTTCTGTGCATGAGCCGCTCCTATTTTCCAGTCTGTCACCATGTGGTCAGTTCGGCTGCCCACTCAGCACTGTTTTTATTTCATTGTAAACATCCTTTCCAATTCCATTCCCGCACCAGACTCTTGGACACAAATGCCTACTGAAGCCATACCCTCCCATGCCAGCCTCGCCTTTCCATGCCTCCTTGCACTTGCACGCTTTAGTGCCACCACTCTTGTTTCTTCTGGACATCTGGCCCCTCCCAAGTTCTTGGATAGCAGATGCCCACTCTGCCCCCCCCCCCCCCCCCTCTCTCTTCCCACGCATTCCTGGTACCACCACCCCATCCCGCACCCTCTCCATCCCATGCCACGCCTTTTTTCTTGACCCCTCCCCTGAACCCGGCGTTTTCCGTTTTTTATGTGATATATTGACGTGACCGCTTGTGCTTAGAGCAGAGTAGAGTAGAGCAGAGTAGAGTACGGACTCGTTTTTGCAGCTACTGAATAAATGGATGAAATGGGAACCGACTGATTCCATGTCCCTCTGTGCCTCTGCCGCCCAACACTTGGGAGGCAGGGGAAAAGTTCCCAAAACCTGCACCGTAGCCCCGGCAACATCAATGCTGGTGCCGCTACATTTTGGCACTGCGAACAGGGTTTGATCAGAGGGAGAGTCAGTGAAGATGATCTTCATGACCACCACCCCTGATGATAGCCAGCGCTACCGATCCCCACCACTGATGGACGTCTGGTAAGGACTCTCACCGCTGCCGCTGCCGACCCCTGCTTGCCCATCACCTTGCCCTACCATGCGGCCACGCCGACAACAATCAGCACCCCCTGACAACAGAGAGAGGGCACAGTCTCCGGTGTGTGTGGTCCAGCATGTGTTTGCTGCAATGGCCCCACCTCCCGCCCCTCGTTTCAATGGCGACGAGGAGTGGTCCAGCAGGTGTGTGCTGCAATGGCTCCACCTCCCGCCCCCAGTTTCGATGGTGACTCTCCTGTCGAGGATTTCATTGCCGAAACGGAACGGATAATACAAGCGTATCCTTTTCAACATGAAGCGGCATCGTGAAGGAACCAGGCTGCAAATGTCGGGGCAAAAGACCACACCCTGCAGTTAGGAGATCTGGTCTACCGCCGAAATTGTGCAGTAGGACGTGCAAAATTCCAGGACAGATGGTGTCCGGAACTATGCGTAGTTACTGCTCGCCCCTATCCAGCAACTCATGTGTACGTGATACGCCCCCAATCTGAAGGTGCGGAGAAGGAACTGAACAGAAGAGATCTTCCAGCACAGTCACCTTTTCCTGGTTTTGATACACCTCCCAACCGATTACCATGTGACATTCTAAAGAGAAGTGACGATCCTCTATTTGAAGTGACTGAGCCCCGTCGCTCTGTGAGACCGAACGCAGGCTGTCGGTCATTCCATTTTGTTGATGGCGTGCCATATGTTTAGAACTGCCTTGTGTAGGCATTGGATGTGCCTTTGACTGTAGGCAATGTACTCGTTCCTTTTCTTTTGCATGACCTCAATACGTAGCATTTTATAGTAAAATCACACATAGTAAAGAGAATTATAGGAATGCGATAGGAGTTCCATATAATCCTATGATATACAAGAATGCGTGAAACAATAACGGGTTATTTTATTGAAATGATATGACATATCCTTTATATCCCATATACCCCTTTGATTGTTCATGGTTACGTCATTGTTGATGTCGTTCTCTCTGTGTAACGAGACGTACTGGAAAGTTTCCCTCGTTCTTGATAACTTAATGTAAGAGGCAGATTGCGGTAATGTAATCTGGAAGAGCGGATTGCCTACAGGTTTGGAACTGATAGGAAATATCTCATCGTAAGGATGCAGATAGTGCTTGCTCTCTTTGTGTGATTGTTGTTTAGGGAAAGTTAGTTTCCCACGACTGTTGTTTTTGTTTAAAGTTTCATTTACCATTATGTATCACTGTGTTGTTAGTGATTATGGAAGAACTTGTGATGCTTGTTCATTGCGGATAAATTTGTAATGCCGTGCGCGCTTTGCGGGGTGTTGTCGTGCTTAGCAACGCCACTTTGTGTCACTGTTTGTTTGTGTGCATCTAATTGAAGGGTTAAGACCGCTTTTAGCTTGCACGGTTTGTGTGTCTAGCCATGTCGATGACATACTTGTTGAAGGGTTAAAACCGCTTCAAGTTGTCTTGTCCAACATGATCTGTTGTCGTGTTGGTTATGCCGAGTTTTGTAATGTGAAATGTTTAATCCGGTTGCTATCAATCAACTAGTTGAACGGTTAAGCCCGCTTCTAGAAGATGTGAAGAAATGTAAACTCTTGCTTGTTTTGTGTTGTGTTTTGGATTGTCTTCAAGTTGAATGGTAAAGACCCCTTCTAGACAGCAATAATTTATTTTAATCGTGTGATATTTCGTTGTACACCATGGTTGCATATATTAGTTTATTACCTGATAGTAATGCATGTACTCGCTAAATTCAAGACGTTGTGTCCATTTACATTTGTATTTTGTCTTATGATATATTTTGTATACAAGTGGTCACCTCAAGCCTCTAGCACTAATTGTATTGTTGATTGTTAAACTCCTTATAGGTCATTAATAAAAATTTACAACAAGGACGTTGTACGGAAACACCAGGGGGAGATGTAACAGAGTGACACAACATTGCTAACTTTGCTTTCTGTGCATGAGCCGCTCCTATTTTCCAGTCTGTCACCATGTGGTCAGTTCGGCTGCCCACTCAGCACTATTTTTCTTTCATTGTAAACATCCTCTCCAATTCCATTCCCGCACCAGACTCTTGGACACAAATGCCTACTGAAGCCATACCCTCCCATGCCAGCCTCGCCTTTCCACGCCTCCTTGCACTTGCACGCCTTAGTGCCACCACTCTGTTTCTTCTGGACATCACTGGCCCCTCCCAAGTTCTTGGACAGCAGATGCCCACTCTGCCCCCCCCCCTTTTCCCACACATCCCTGGTACCACCCCCCATCCTGCACCCTCTCCATCCCATGCCACGCCTTTCTCTTGACCCCTCCCCGGAACGCGGCGTTTCCCGTTTTTTATGTGATATATTGACGTGACCGCTTGTGCTTAGAGCAGAGTACAGTAGAGCAGAGCAGAATAGAGTACGGACTCGTTTTTGCAGCTACTGAATAAATGGATGAAATGGGAACCGACTGACTCCATGTCCCTCTGTGCCTCTGCCGCCCAACACTTGAGAGGCAGGGGAAAAGTTCCCAAAACCTGCACCGTAGCCCCAGCAAGCAACGTCAATGCTGGTGCCGCAACAGTAGGATGGGAGCAAGATGCGCGTTTACTTGAGTGTGCAAGTCTATCTGAGAGAATACGTTGTCCAAATAATTCATTCACTAAAGTAAAAACATATCCCAGAAGAAATGATTGATTCAGTTACTATAATGTGCACCCAAACACTCATGCATTTAATATTTCAAAATTTCTTGCACTCTGTGGTAAAGAGACTGTCTTTTTGTGCCATGCTCATCAAACTGGGTTTGAAACCTGTTTGCAAACAAAGTCAATGCATCCATGGGGAAACATAGTTGATCACAGATCCTTGCATCTTTGAAATTCACATCACAGTCAGCTTGCACATGTATGCAACATCATCTCTCCAACAAGGGAGCCATAGCAAAGCACCACTGAACTGAAAGCATGCAAAATACCTTAATTAAACATACTATGTACAAATGAGCACTCCTGTTCTGGCATCTGTCCTTGTACTTGAGGGGGTCCCTAAAAACCTGTAATGATCATCATCCAAGAAGCTGAAATATCACACAAGAGAAATTTATGCAAAATGGAAACTCCACTGACTAGCATAAATGTCCACTGCATCATCATCATCATCATCATCATCATCATCATCATCATCATCATCATCATCATCATCATCATCATCATCATCATCATAATCATTTTTACAGCTGTAAGCTGAATGACGCATCCAGATCAGGCATCCCCTCCCCCCAAAAAAAGAAGGAAAAAAAAGAGAGAAATTGTGGTTAAAGTAACATGGCAAGAAAAGGGTCGGTAGTTAGGCCTAACTTTTTTCTCTTTTTTTTTAAGAAGGGGCCAGATTGAACATAAAGCAAACTTTATTCAACTGGAATTACAATTGAAAATTTAAATAGTGGGTTCTCTGAGTGTTCATTGGCCAGGACAGATGGGATGTTGTTTATCCTCAATTAATTTTTTTCTTTTCTGTCACAATCGAAAACAAGTTTAGGAATGGCAGAGTTTATAAAATAAGGTCAGTTGGGTAACTGTAACCATAACTTTTTTTGCTGGCCTTAGGTCAAACATGTCAAGCAGTCCAACGAAGTAGAGAAGACAACAAACAGAAGTTAATGTGAAAATGGAGTTACACAAGTTTTAACAAAAGTCTCATGTTAATGAGAGAAAAGAAGTTTCCATTCAAATGCCTTCTGCAACGTCTCGAAGCTGTCTTCTGCCAGGCATCCTTCAGGTTACTCAGCCGACTCAAACTGCTGCATAGGTCTTCAAATCTTCATCCTGAAGTTTCTTGGTAATGAGCAAAATAATCTGAGATCATGTAGAGGGCAAGGTTTTTGTTTCTGTTGGCTAGTGGTTCAGAGACTTCATGGAAAAATTCAAATTTCACGGTCTACATTTCTTTTGTGTGTGTGTGTGTGTGTGTGTGTGTGTGTGTGTGTGTGTGTGTGTGTGAGTGTGTGTGTGTGAGTGTGTGTGTGTGTGTGTGTGCGCGTGTGTGTGTGTGTGTGTGTGTGTGTGTGTGTGTGAGTGTGTGTGTGTGTGTGTGTGTGTGAGTGTGTGTGTGTGTGTGTGTGTGTGTGTGTGTGTGTGTGTGTGTGTGTGTGTGTGAGGACATCCCAGATCTCCAAGGCATAACAAAACAACTTCATATTCACTAACCAGTGAGTGCTGTGGACAGATATGACTGACTCACATTTACAGTTCAGCACACTGAATCAAATATGATGGACTCAAGAACCTAACACTGTTAGTAACAATCAAGAGAGAACCACCAGGCTGACAGCCTGCTCTATGCAGTCAAAATGTACAGTAAGCAAAGACTAGTTCTCAAAATACCATTGAAATCAATATGCAAATGCCATACTTCAAAAGAACAAAAGTCTCAGCAACAACAATTCTCAGGCAGGACATATGTTTCACAATAAACAATTTAAATGCTTCATGAGTTCATTTCAGTCAAAAACCGTTATTTCATATTGCAGAAAAACTGTTTGAATCCTTGGTCCTAAACATGTGGGGTTTCACATCAGATCTAAGCATGTCCAAGAGAGAGGGAAAAAATGCCTCACACTGCAGAAATAAACAGATCATCTCTTGGACATATGCAGTCTGATTTCCAGACCCAGAAACAAGGTCAGGAGCTCTTCATTTCATGCATCATTAGTGGACTCACAGCTGCCAGAGGACTTTGAAGCTTCAGATGCGCGACACCCACTTTGACGAGATTCTAAGTTTGCTGATTCACTTCTTGCCCCTCATACCCTTCCTCCCTCGCCGGGGCGTCAGCCCTGAGGACTTTTGATCCTGAGGGTCAGGTGGAGTGGGGGTTTTGATGATGCCGTGCTTCTTGAGGTGCCAGTTCATGGAGTTGCGCTGGCGGCAGGAGTAGTCACAGAACTTGCATTTGAGCGGCTTCTCGTCAGTGTGGATCATCATGTGCTTCTTGAGGTGTTTGCGCTCCAGGAAATTCTTACCACAGCCCGGCCACTGGCAGGCATGCTTTCGGTCCTTGCGGTGCACCGAGTTGACGTGGCTGCGGATGCTGCGCCAGGAGTACATCATGCCACACAGCTGGCACAGGACGGAGGAGCGTTCTGCCTCCACCTCCTTCTTGTGAGCAGCCTTGCCGTGCCTGCTGGCCTCGGCCCTTGTGGGGAAGACTTGGTCACATCCTGCCCAGGGACACCTCACCCCCTCGCCCTGGTGGTGGGCAGACACATGCAGCCCGAAGCTCTTGATGCCAGACACAGCCTTCCGGCACACCAGGCACACAAAATCCCTCTTGGCCAGGGGTTTCACTGGCTTCTGGTGCACATCTTTCAAGTGGCTGTGGAGGAGGCGTTCACACAAGAAGCGAGATGGGCAGCGCGAGCATTTCAGCAAACCAGAGTCATCGTCATCCACGGCCTGGCTGCCCTGGTTGTGAGACAGGCGATGGCGGATGAAGGTCCAGGTGGAATAAAACAGCTGACAGCAGCCGTCACAGGTGTACCTGAATGCAGCACGGTGTCCGATATGTTTGCTGACGTCAGTCCACGATGGAAACACTATGTCACACGTCTCACATCGCGCCTTGCCATCAGTCATGGCATAAATGACATGGCTGCTGTCCTCCTCACCTTTCTCTAGTTCACCACAATCAGAGTGAGAGTGGTCAGATGCAGGGCAAGGTGCACAACTGGAACCGTCATCACTGCTGGCACGGTCACTGTCACTGCCTTCTCTCTCCTCCACCTGTGAGACTTCCTCCCTTCCCACATCCTCACTCACAGTTGGTGACTGCTCCCTGATGTTTGAAGTATTCACAGCATGGTGGGTTGGCTCTGCAGCTGGATGTAAGTCCTGCTCTTTCTCTTTCCAAACAGCTGCTGTAGGGACAGTTTCAAGTGACTTCGTCACAGGAGACCTAGGAGTCAGAAGAGGTACCCCAGGTGAGGACCTGTCACCAAAGAGGATTGAAGGGCCAGTGCTTTGTGGACAGGGAGCTGGTGTTTTGTCCATACTGTGTTCCCGATACCTAGCAGTGTAACTCTGCAGAGATGATCCATGTGAAGAGGTCGACTGGGGCAGTGTAAGGTGCAAGGCATGGGAGGACAAGGATGTGGATGATGACATGTGCATAGCACTTCCCAACCGAGGCACACTGGATGAGCTCCTGGCTTGTGCAGGCAGTCTGGCATCTGGCAGTGAGGAAGGGTACCCAACTCTGTGAGGCAGAAAAGCTGGAACAAAATCATCTTGCACCATGGGGTATGCTGGGCTTGCATGCCGCAGCCCTGGTGGCATGCTGACCGGGGTGGGGAAGTGGCCTGGTGCCTGGGAGAGATGGGAGAGTGGGAGAGGCTGGTGAGCAGGAGTTGGGTATCCGGTATGCTGTGATTCTGAGACTGCCTTCTGCGTAGGGTGCTCCACGGTGGACCCACGGCCTGGGTCAGGGTGGGTGTTGCTGGAGATGTGGAGGTGAGGCTGGAAGCCGGAGTCCAGGCTGGAGTGTCTGAAGGGCAGGCTGAGAGGGGAGCCCCGCCACACTGGCAGTCCAGGGTGACCCAGTCCCAACAGCCCTGACGGTGGAGGCCCAGCAGACGACCCAGAAAAGCCAGTTCCAGCCTGGACCAACTGCTGGTCTTCTGGAGGAGGTGCCATTCCCACAGGCGCTGCCTCTGCTCTGGAACCAGATAGAGAGCACTGTGAAAGTTTGAATTTTACAGAGGAGTGAAACATTTCAAAGGTTGTTTCAGAATGTACTATAGTTATCCCTCCAGGTTTACTGGAGGTCCTCACAGCTTTATCTGTCTGTCTGTGTGTGTGTGTGTGTGTGTGTGTGTGTGTGTGTGTGTGTGTGTGTGTGTGTGTGTGTGTGTCTGTGTGTCTGTGTGTCTGTCAGTCCCGACTTAACGGCTGATATCTCAAAAACTACTGGACGGATTTCCTTGACATTTTGCACACTTACTGGAAGTTAGGTCCGATTGAATGTATCAAATTTTCAGAATCGAGGTTTGAAAAGAAAGTGACTTTATTAGGTCGTAAACTCGAAAAGAAAAGAAAAACACCAAAATGGCAGTTGATGGAATGGCGATATTTTGCCTTTTCCTTCACTCCCATCGCCAGCAGCGTTTCTCCCACGCTGTACAAGCGCTCACCAATTACATACATAGTTTTCGTGATCTTCCAAAGAAAAAAAATCGCCTTTGCTTTAAAAAATACCGTTTTACAGTCAAAATTGTCCACCCGCACGGCCGGTCCGACTCTTGGAACAGCCACTCCGTCTGAGCGCAACACTACCAAGTTCTGTTCGCGTGGCCTAATGGCAGTGAATCGATATTAAACTTGGCAGAAATAGACCTTGAATATCCTAAAATGTACAAGACCACTAAAATTTCATGAACTATCATCCATTTTTCTACAATTTACAGTGCAAAATACGAACCGAGGGGGTTTTCGGAAAAGAACGTTATAATTGCTTTACAAACACTTAGTCATGTCAGTTCCCGAATGGCTCATCTGGTAGAGCATTGGACTATTGTATTGTTAGGTCATGAATGCGTGAACAGGTTCGAATCCGCGCTGAAACTTTTTCCCCCTCGTTTTTCGAGAGGTTGCGGGTTCGAACCCGACCTGTTTTTTTTTGTGGTGTTTTTGTGTGTGTGTGTGTGTTTTTCCCCCTCTTTTCTCGAAAGGTTGCAGGTTCAAACCCGATCTTAAAAAAAAAAATTTAAAATGCCAAAACCTGGAGGTTCAGCGCCAGTGGTTTTTATTACACAATTAACATTATTCTCCTTCAGTTGGGTTATTGAAATGTTTATTACATTAAGTATCTAATTTTGTCCTTCCTGAATCTATTGAAAGTGCTTTGCCTTACATAACTGACCCACACTGAGTCAGAGGCATGGAGAAAGTTCTTGGCAGGGATGTTTCAGGATGAAGTGCAAACAGCCACATAATAAGCGTATTAAGAATGTACAAGTCCAAATATTAGGTGACAGCACACAATTATCAGATGGATGGGCAAACAGAGAGACAGACGGACAGATGGACAGACTGACGAACGGATGGACGGACGGACGGACAGACACACAGACACATAGACAGACAGACAGACAGACACACACACAGGCAGACACACAGACAGGCAGACACACTGACAGGCAGACACACAGACACACACACACACACACACACATGCACACACACACACACACACACACACACACACACACACACACACAGACAGATGGACGGATGGATGAAGAGACAGACAGACAGACACACAGACAGACCGACACAAAGACAGACAGACAGGCACACAGACAAGATAGACACACAGACAAGATAGACACACAGACAAGATAGACACACAGGCAAGATAGACACATAAACAGACAGACACACAGACAGAAAAGACATACACACAGATAGACACACACAGACAGGCCAGACACACTGACATTCTTATACCATCATACATTAATAAGCATGTAACAAACTAGCATAGTTACAAAGAGAAAAACAGTTGCACACACAGACCACAGGAAGCTGATGTAAGTAAATCTCACCTGCCCCGCTGTGGGTCAACATCCAGACTAGAGGGGAAGGAAGTAGTTGGAATGTCTTCACTTCCCAGTTGCCTGAAAAGATTTGGCCAACATCATGTACCAGCAAGTCTTATTCATTCGAACAAACAAACAACAAACAAAGCAAAGAAAGTTAGGAGATTTACAATTACATCCACTGCAAATTTTTTCTTCATACAACATGCTGCCAGAGTGGCTCATTGGTTCTCCCGTCAGGTTGACAGTCTGGCTGCTGGATCTAAAGGGACCACCTCTCCAATCTAGTCCACTAGAGACTTTGCCTGCTGGCGAAAGAGTCTCTAGCACAATATATATCACATGATGGAAGGATTCCGTCTTGGAATATGCATATAAGGAGGTCACACAAGAGGTTTGTGGGATAACCCTCTGCTCCCTGACATATGCCGTTAAAGTAGGTCGAAGACTCTTTAGCACAAAACTCATAACTTATGCTTGTAAAGGCAATAAACAAGCATTTATTCAGAAAAATAAAATGTTTGTGTTGAAATGGGGAAAAAGTTTTGACATCTGAATGATTTCTGTAAAAAGTGGAAAATATAGTATCAGAACGAACTATTTTTGGAGCAATGCTGTAATGTGAAGGGTCAAGTCTATTACGCATTCATTGCAAACTGTGCCAGTCACTACTGATTCGGATTCACAGAATGCCTTCTCTCTAGCTACTCCTCCACAGTGCTAGACTGCCTTGAAACACAAGGGACAATGGATTGCAACCCTCTCTCTAGCTACTCCACAGTGCTAGACTGCCTTGAAACACAAGGAACAATGGACTGCAACCCTCTCTCTAGCTACTCCAGTGCTAGACTGCCTTGAAACACAAGGGACAATGGACTGCAACCCTCTCTCTAGCTACTCCACAGTGCTAGACTGCCTTGAAACACAAGGGACAATGGACTGCAACCCTCTCTCTAGCTACTCCACAGTGCTAGACTGCCTTGAAACGCAAGGGACAATGGACTGCAACCCTCTCTCTAGCTACTCCAGTGCTAGACTGCCTTGAAACACAAGGGACAATGGACTGCAACCCTCTCTCTAGCTACTCCACAGTGCTAGACTGCCTTGAAACACAAGGGACAATGGACTGCAACCCTCTCTCTAGCTACTCCACAGTGCTAGACTGCCTTGAAACACAAGGGACAATGGACTGCAACCCTCTCTCTAGCTACTCCACAGTGCTAGACTGCCTTGAAACACAAGGGACAATGGACTGCAACCCTCTCTCTAGCTACTCCACAGTGCTAGACTGCCTTGAAACACATGGAACAATGGATTGCAACCCTCTCTCTAGCTACTCCACAGTGCTAGACTGCCTTGAAACACAAGGGACAATGGACTGCAACCCTCTCTCTAGCTACTCCACAGTGCTAGACTGCCTTGAAACACAAGGAACAATGGACTGCAACCCTCTCTCTAGCTACTCCACAGTGCTAGACTGCCTTGAAACACAGGAACAGTGGATGGCAACCCTCTCTCTAGCTACTCCACAGTGCTAGACTGCCTTGAAACACAAGGGACAATGGACTGCAACCCTCTCTCTAGCTACTCCACAGTGCTAGACTGCTTTAAAACACAAGGGACAATGGACTGCAACCCTCTCTCTAGCTACTCCACAGTGCTAGACTGCCTTGAAACACATGGAACAATGGACTAATTTACCATCACATCTCCGAGTCCACACCCACTATTAATAGATAACAGAACATAGTTTTACTGTCACAACCAAGAATGCACCTTACTTCATCAGGTACAAGAAAGCAGCCACTTACATCCTCATCTTCATGCTCTTCCTGCCCCGAGTGGGGAGGAACCTGGTGAGCGGACTGTTGGAAAGTGATGAGTTGGGCCCTCCATTCTGCTGCTCTGGCTTCTTGAAGATTCCATGCTTCTTCAGGTGCCAGTTCATGGAGGTGCGCTGGCGGCAGGAGTAGTCACAGAGCTCACACTTGAGTGGCTTCTCGTCAGCATGGATCAGCAGGTGGTTCTTGAGGTGGCGCTTCTCCAGGAAGGACTTGCCACAGCCTGCCCAATCACAGGGATACTTGCGCAGGCGGACATGAAACTCCTCCACATGGCGCTTCACTTGCCTGCGGTTGTGGAAGAACATCCCACACTGCTGACACAGCTCACGCTCGTTCTTCTCCCGTGACCTGTGACTTTCCTGGAAGTGTTTCTTGGCCTCCTCCTCAGAGGGGAAGAGCTGTCGGCATCCCTCCCAGCGGCACTTGATGCCTGGTTCCTTGCGGTAGTGAGTCGTGACATGGATGCCCAGGCTCCACAGTCCCTTCACCGTCACCCCACACAGCAAACACGCATACTGGTTCTTTACAGGCAGCTTCAGCTCAACGCTGTGGGCCATCTTCATGTGAGCCTCCAGGGACTTGTCATACAGGAAGGTTGCTGAGCACACTTCGCAGATCTTGCGGTTGTTGGCATCCCCGTCTGATATCTCATCTCCAGTCAGGTGGGTGGAGCGGTGCTTACCAAACCTGGTGCCCTTGCCAAAGAGGCGTCCGCAACCATCACAAGTGTATCGGAACCAGGAGCCAGTATGCTCCTCTGCCTGGCTCCATCGCTTGAAGGTGAGCTGGCAGTTCTCACAATGCAGCCGGCCGTCTGTGCCCAGGGCAATGATGACATGGTGGCTGTAGACTGGTGATTTCTCCACCTTGATGTCCTCCAGTTCACATCTGTCAACATCCTCTTCCAGCTCCTCATCTTCACTGTCTCTATCCTGAGGGTCCAAGTTGGCCTTCTTTTTCACATCTGACTGCTGGCTCTCACATCTCTTTTTCCTCTTCCCAACCCTGACCACTCTCCCCCTCCTCTTTCTGCTGGCTGCTGGGACATTCTTGGACTGAGTGCCATGCTGTACACAGCCCTGACTTCTGTGGTCCTCCGTGCTGCCATCTCCATTGCCCTCAGCTTCACCATCTGCTCTGCAGCTGCAGGAAGCTGCTTCTCTCTGTTTTTCTGGCCAGGAAATCAGGGGTGTGACCTCAACGTGATAATTTGCACTGATGTCTGTCTTCTTCGGAAGTTTCCTACACCTTCTGCAAAAAAAAGATGAAGAAAGATTAAAAATGAAAAATAATGATGTAGTGGGGGTAGGGGGATTAACAGCTAACGTGCACTTTAAATGGATGTTGCATTAGTGGCTTTCTCCATAAAACTTTGTCAAATGTTAAAATTTCAAGGGGGAAAAATATCCAAATCAGAGCCAATCTTTGTTAGTGCTGGCTAGAACATTAACTTTCTAATACAGCTCAAAAAGCTCTGGAATCAATCATTCAATGACTTGATGTGTAGAAATGAAATGAGCAAATATGTCACACACTTGTGTATGTGTGTTTGCACATGTGCGTTTGTGTATGTGTGTGAGCATGTGTCTGTGTGTGTGTGTGTGCTTGTGTGTGTGCATGTGTGTAGGTGCATGCATGTATGTGCATGCACACATGTGTGAGTGTGGTTTGGGGAAAATGAGCGATACATCTCCAGCCCAAGTCAAATTATTCAGATTCATTAGTCTATGCTTCACCTTCCTGTAGAAACCCTGGCACCACGGCATGGAAAAATTGTCAACACACAGGTACTCAATCTACCAACTCCATCCTTGAGTAGTGGGGGCACAGGAACAACTACACCTGCTCTACACACCTGTTCACATGTGAAGGGGCAACTTGGCTGGTAGTGTAGTGGGCAGTGGCAGACCCAGTTCCTGATGACACAGCTTTGTCATACCTGTGATGAGAGGCAGTAAGAACTAAAAATGAAGCAAACTTCAAAGGCTGATGAATGCTGTTGTTGTTGTTGTTGCGTACCTGGGCTAAACACTCCCAGGATCACCCAAGTGGGTGAGATGATTGCGTGTGTGACTGTTTTTGAACACCCCGCCATATAGGCAGCCACACTCCGTCTTCAGGGGATTTGATCTCTGTCTCCAGAGAATGCCAGTTGTTATGTTAGAAGCTTACCATGGCTGAAGATAATCCCCACATAACAGTACAACATAACAACATTTTGCTGTAGCCTTGGTTTTTGGTTGGAGTCAACAAATAACAACAGCCTTTGCCCAAGGCAAGCTGATGAATGCTGATTCTAGCTGCACCTGGTACAGTGAGACTTCAAACCTGAGTCAAATTATTGATTTTGATATTCAAGAAGCCATAATTTTTCGTTTTTCCATATTATCAGTCATCTTGGCTTCATCACCCAGTTTGTCATCAGTGGAAAAGGAAACTGTTACTGTTAGTGTTAGTGAGAAGTCTTTGTAACAGTTAAAATTCCAGCAACCAGTAAATGTTGTTCAGCGAAAAACAGGTTTGTATAGATCTCAGCAATAAGCAGTGAGACATGTAACATACTAACAACTGAGCTGGATATGCCCTGCCTTTGACTTGGATGATTTGCATAAGCTACCTTCTTAGAGATTCTGTGGTGATGAATAATTTCCAGGGCTACACTTCCAAGTTGCAGATTCGTCTACAATATCATACATGACCCTAAAGAAAATTAAAGACATGTAAAGATATAACTGCCATTCTAATGACACTTTAAATCTGATAATAATACATAGGATGCCTTCTAAATCAATCTCAGTTCATGGGAATATCAAGACAAAGGAAGCCTTTGATCTCATTATTTCATCCCTCTGTTTAACATCATACACTGGGATGATTCAAGTTCCTCTCATCAGTACTGTGTGCAATACTTTGTATCAAATCCTGTCTGTGTCCTATTTCCCTCTAGCCTGTGTAAAGTTGAAAATGAGCTTAAGTTTTAGTGGGCACAACTATTTCATGTGTCTCTCAGTGAGCCAAATCTAAGTTTATGAAATAATCATTTAGATATATATTCTCCAACAGAGCACTGGTTACATGTATAATACATAATGAGAACAGCTTGAAGCATTTCTATCAACACTTCTCTTAAATTTTACAGCTAAGATCAAAGCAATTTTCAGCTTCTTGGAGAACACACAGGGCAGTAGGATTCAGAAGATTTGATGTTTACATAGTCTTCTTAGGCTGACAGGCCATTGAGCCATATTCATTCATTCATTCATTCATTCATTCATTCATTCATTCATTCATTCTTTCATTCATTTATTAATTCCATAAGATTTGAAAATGCAGCGATAAACAGTTAAAGGATGAAGGGAAAGAGGGAAAGGTTGACTGCAGAAGGAATAAACAGAGATGGACCACTCCTGGAGAAGGGATGCGTGGTGATCAGTAGACATGATGGAAAACAAGCACACACAGAATGTACATGGTCTCCCACTAGATGGAAGACATTTCCATGCATTATGTATATGGAGAAAATACTTCAGTTGGCAACAATACACAGAGACTCCACAGTGTGCAAATGGTTTGAAAGCATATCAATCACACTTAAACACACTGTTTGAGATTGCTATGCAATAGATCTTGATTTAAAAAGTTAACTCTCTCTTTCTCTCTCCCCCCACCCCCACCCCCTTCCCCCTAAAATACAACACATTCACAAATGAATGTTATTTACACGCAATAATGAAAATGACCTGGATTTACCTCTAAGTAAAATTGACATCTTATTTCTCCAACTTCAAGTTAGTGCACTAATTATCATTATTATGTAATGCTGACTAGAATAGAAACACTTTCAATTGATCAATTATAATTCCAATTTGTGTCAAATTCAGGAATGACAGTCTGTCTGTCTGTATGATTGCTATAAAAAAAACACAACTAAATTCATCAGGCATGTGTTACCTAGACGTACGAATAATTTAACAATTGTGGTTTATCTGTGATGAAAACTAGTTTCATTTAGTTTGTTTGAGTGTATTAAGAATTTCTACTTGTATATGTTGTGATACTGACTTTCTACGTCAAGAATATCCTACTCTGTAGTGGTGTCTTGAGGTAGGTGGGAGTGCGGCTAAATATACCATAATTGCAAAAGTCGAAATGGACACTGTGTCCAACGGTGTGTGTCCGAAAGCCAGTGGAGATCTTTACAAACACAAGCAACGCCTCAAACACAAGCACCGTCTCACCTGATAGAGGAGCTGTACTCCCAAAGCTTGTGCAAATATTAATAACATATAATTAGTTAGGTCTTCATGTAGGCCTATATTACACAAGCACCGTCATCACATCAGGTGAGCCTTTCACCTGATGAAGGAGTTGTACTCCGAAGGTTAGCGGAGATCATCATGAGCACAACTTGACAAAGTTTAGCCTTTGACTTTTCTGTGTGGCCTGCTGGCTTATATCAAATTTTTTTTTCGTTTTTCTGCAATGTAAAAACTCCTATATTCTACAACACAACACCGGCTTGAGTTGATGTGATCGATGTACATTCAACATTGATTCTATATCGCTCTTCGTGCTGCACTAAAATGCAAGGGGGCTAATGCATTGACAGGGTGTTCGATGAATGTCGAAAATGCAAAGAAGCGACAGTAGGCCTAAGCCAATTAATGGAGACAGAGGCTGAAAGTAGACTGGAGGATAGCCAGCCTGGATAGGCGTGTACTATTATGTATACTTACGTGGTCATCAAAAAGTCAGCCATTGCTGCGTGGGATTTTAAATTCGTGTTTGCTTTCAGCTCGTTCCATAGTTTGGCCTGATCCCCGAGGTCTACTCTGCTATAATAGATCTCACGAGACTTAATTCGCAGACGCTCTCTTTCCTTGTCGGGTGTCTTGTAGGCAGTCATCGTTGTACTCACCACAACACCTACTACACTCATGGCACAAACCATCAAGGGAGATAACCATCATCGTCCTATTCCGAGGAGATTCCGCAGGGCCCCATGTTTTCAGCAGCTCTCGCCCTGCGACTTTCTGCAAGAGCTGTGGCATTGTACCAAAGTCATATGATAATGCTTGTGAAGTGTAATAGACCGAACGGACATCGAATCCACTGGAATTTTCTTATTTCTTCTTCTTTTTCTTCTTTATCGTGGTCTTCCTCCTCTACTTTCATAGAATATACTATTTACTATTTAGGCCTACTTTGGCCGAACGTTTGCTAAATCTATCTATAATCAACAGTATCGAACTGTGTGTGTTTGTTTGTTTGCATACACACACACACACACGCGCGCGCACACACACACACACACACACACACACACACACACACACACTGGGCATGGTGGTCCGTCGTTTAACTTTAAGACGAAGTCGTCAACATCACTTAAAGTGACAGCTGCCTGAATTTGTACGGACCACCATGCCCCGTGTGTGTGTGTGTGTGTGTGTGTGTGTGTGAGAGAGAGAGAGAGAGAGAGAGAGAGAGAGAGAGAGAGAGAGAGAGAGAGAGAGAGAGAGAGTTCATTATTCTGGAAGAATGGAGGTCCTGTGAGGCAAAGGCAGGGTCATACATTCATTTGCAACTTTTAATTACAGACTCTCTGACAGTGAGCCCCTGTGTGTGTGTGTGTGTGTGTGTGTGTGTGTGTGTGTGTGTGTGTGTGTGTGTGTGTGTGTGATTGGATGTAGTATGTGCCCATGTTTTTGTGTGTTTGATCCAACAATAATGCTAAACTCAAAGAGCACATAACAGTCAAATGTCCCAGTGAGAGGTACAATTGACAATGATGGTTTCCAAGAGGATGGATGGATCCTAAGGACCTATCAGCCTTGTAGGCTACATAAGGCTACAACATTAATAAAAATACACAATCTTTTGGCAATGTATAAAAAATATTTCACAACTGTGGATTCCAGCCTGATTTACCCACTTATATTAGGCACACTCGGAACTTCGAAGTAGATTCGAGTTTTATTGCCCATCAGCCCGTGTGTTAACTACTTCCTTCTCTGCTCTAAGAAAAAACAAGCCAAAGATACATTTATCTAACATGACATTTGTTGTCTTTTCATAACTCTCGTTTCCCTTGAACTAACGCTCAGTAACATTTTCTTTCATAGGGCACTCTCTCTCTGTCTATCTGTCTTGTCTCTCTCTCATATATTTGTGTACAATAAATGCTAATAAATTTCCAGATGTACTCATACGGTTTCGATTAGGAAATAATGAACTGAAAAGCAATGTCTGATCAACATCAGAAAAGGGTCCACTGAAAACTTTTCCATTTTGCACTGAAATTGAAATCCAAGTCTATTTTATGGTTTACTCAACTGTTTATAATGACATGAGAGAAAGTATACATCTCAGTACATTCAGCAACCTGTCAGTGCTGCTGTGGCATATTTCCTGAATTGACATGGTGCAGAAAAAACTCGCAATGTTGCCATGTTTATCTATTACTCTCTTAAGATTCAAACAAAGACATTGAAAAACATGTCACCATGTCACATATGTGATGAAGGAGGTCCACTGCTATCGCCGTAAAAACATAAATCACTTCTGTTTTACAGCGTTGTATTTTCACAGGTGTATAATTACACTCAAAATCTTCCATTTACTGTCCATTTAATTTCAATACATTCCAGTTATTAGAACTGCTGTAAATGAGACAAAAATACATACAAAATGTTTGTAAATAGCTGTTTTATGTGCAATGTGAGACAATATATCATGGTCAAATCCTTTGGGGCAATCTACAATTCCTAAATGAAAAGTTCTTAACTTGCCCTTATGAGCGTGTTAGCACCAATTTGTTTTATCAGTTCACAAATGTAATATATCTAACGTGACACCCGACAGAGCATGTGCAATTGTATCAGTGTGACCAAAGATGTAAATTTTACTTGTACATTGTAAGAAAATATGGTTGTTATCTTAATGAAGTATGTAAACTGTTTTATAATTAGGGGTTGTCAACCAAAATAAAGATAATTAATCAATCAATATCTCTTTCTCTCTCTCTCTCCCCCCTCCCACCTAAATCCTTGCTTATCCAAATACATCATTGGTAATGAAGTGCTGCAGTTCAAATCTGAATAACCCCAATGACATTACAGGTAGGCAGGCCTACATCACATGACTAGTGATGTTACTCCACTTGTGGAGAAAAAAAAGAGAGTACCTTCGATATCTTTATTCCATGAACACAAGCTGACAACTCTTTAAACAAATTCAGAAAAAACATAAAACCCTTTAATAATGTCAGAATAAACTAAAAACAAAAATGAGAAAAATTTTATGTGCATGGACTGTATGAGTACAGAGACGGTAAGCACCCAATCTAACATGGACCAGTTAAGGTACATGGGCACACACACACACACACACACACACACACACACACACACACACACAGAGAAACACATATACATACACACACATACACATGCACACACACACACACGCATACACACACACACACACACACCACAGAGACAAGCAGACGTGCAGCCTGCCTCTGTTCCCCTCTTCTTGCTGCAAGTCACTAAATGATGCTACAAGAGGACAGACTATAAGGGACATGTAGATCAGCTGTTGCTTTTCCATCATCGGACCCTGTGCTCCATCCTAGGAATTCTGAGGCAGGACAAATTGACAACACGGAAGTCCTTAGCAAGGCAAAGTCTTTCTCTATCAAGGTGATCATCCTCAAGTCAATGCTCTACTGGCCTGGAGCATGTTTTTTGGGCAACGTACACGCCTCGAGGGCTTGCTGAGGCGAGCACAACATCTAAGAAACAGCCAATCATTTATTGACGAGGCTGATGTCCGAGAGAACATGGTTGTGTCTTGTCACAAGAGTCGGTGAAGAAGTTGGTGACAGATGAAATAACTGACAATACATATATATATATCACAGCAGTTTCTCGCTCTATAGAACATACCATGGTGTCATATCGAATGGCACAGGAACTTTTTCAACTCCCCCAAAAAGCAACCTGGGTTTAATTGTAAACAATTTTGTCAAAAATATTGTGCCTCGATACACTTCAACCAATTCAAGGGACATAATTCAATGAGTGTACATGTATGGTGTTTGCAAACGAAGAAAAAATGACATTTTCCAGAAAAAACTATACACCTACTCCATACAAGATCTTTGCTACTCTTCAAAATATACAAATGAACACCCAAACAGCAAATACTTCCATGTATGTATAATTTTCCATTTTCAGACAGTGAGAAGCACATTACACTTACAGGCACTGCTGTCTATCAGCGGCAACCCAATTGGCACGGTCTCCGCCATTTTGGTTCATCCAGGCCTCTGCAGCAAGACGTGGTGAGGTACCTCCATAGCTACCTCAGCCACTCTCCTTCACAGCGAGTACCTCCTTGTGAAAGAGACACTGTAGGCAATGCCTAGCCCTTGAGATTCTCTCAAGATTCCTTGCCCAAGAAACGCGCTCCTGGTCACATCATAAGGAAGGAGGACCCCCACTTTCCACAAGGGTTGCTGTTTGTTCAACTAATACAAGGTCACAGAAAGATAGGCTGCCCACACAAACGCTACAAAGATTGTCTGAAATACAGCCTTCAGTGGTGTGCCATCTCCTCCACTGAACTTGTCGAGACAGCCAAAGACAAAACATGTTGGTATGCTATCACAAGAAAAGCACCAAAGACTTTTGAAGAGGCATTGCACATCATAGCCCAGGCGGCTAGAGAACATCGCCACAGAGCTGAGTCATCCCTGCGACAACAGCAGACTTGCAGTGTCCTGTCTGTCCACAACTCTGCAAATCCCAACTTGGACTAGAGAGCCATTCCTGTATGCACATACGAGTGTGCAGATAAAATGTCTTCCTCAAGCTTTGAGAAACCACCATGATAATGAAAGGAGTATGAACTTCATCATTGGTTATCCATTGGGTCGGCCTTTTTAAGTACAAATATACCATCAAATATAACAACAACAACCACCACCCCCAAAAAAAAGGAAGAAAAAAAAAGCCAAACAAAAGTACTAGTACGACTACTCAAGCACTGCATATTAAAGTCACTCAGGTTCTACTTTGACAGTCACCATTTCTCTTGTGTCTTCTGTGGTATCACTAGGAGCAGGCATGTTGCTAGGCAACCTGTCTGACTGAGATGGGAAACTCCTGACTGAAGACTTCTGAAAGTCCAATTTGATTGAGGCAGATCTGTCTGACTGAGATGGGAGACTCCTAACTGAAGACTTCTGAAAGTCCAATTTGATTGAGGCAGATCTGTTTGAGATGGTCCTCGGTGAGCCTCCCACTTCCTTCTTCTCAGCTGAAGAATCTTGCCCTGCCTCTGCAACTCTGGAAGTATTGTGGGTCCCCAGCTTCATGTCCGACACCAACAGGTCCTCTGCCCACTCTGACGGACCAGAGGGCGAGTCCTGCACCGAGGGCATCTCCTGCTTGCACACACTCCCAGTGCAGGGCTCGTGGTCGGGCAGCAGCTGCATCACCGACACAGAGAAGTCCTCCTTCATTTCCGAGTCAAGTGCAGGGTTGAGCTGCATCACCTCCACTGGCACTGAGCCATCCTGACACAAGAAGGCCTGCTGCCTGGCTTTCCTCACAGAGGAGTGACTTGCCAGACGGCTGTGACTTTGATCAGATGAAGTTCCCCTGCCTTGCTTACAGGGTCTCCCCCGCCTGGACCTCCGGATGGTGCTGGCATTGTCTCTGAAATAGTAACACTTTATTAATGATGATGATGATAATGATGATGATGATGATGATGATGATGATGATGATGATGATGATGATGATGGTGACGGCCATAACAGTGTCAATGGAAATGACGGCAGGGAAGGAGACAGGGGCAACAATAATGATGATGACAACTACAGCTTTTTGAAATGCAACCAAGTGCTGTATATGCTTACCTACATGATTTCACACAATACTCCCCCCCCCCCTCCCTCCCTCCCCCCCCCCTCTCTCTCTCTCCTCTCTCTCTCTCTCTCTCTCTCTCTCTCTCTCTCTCTCTCTCTCTCTCTCTCTCTCTCTCTCTCTTTCTCTTTCTCTCCTCACTTTATGATGTTGTGCTACATCAGCTATATCACATTGTCAAACTGACAACATATGTATGAGTATTATGTCAGAAACATCAAATCTCTGCATGAAGTACACCATAGACAAATGCCATGGTTTCAAACGTCAATGGGTAGGTTGGAATGTATCAACTATCATGCAGGAGACTGAACAAGTCCAAGCATTTTATATTTGTTTTCAACGATGAAAATTTTGTCCACCACCATTACTCTTATCTGTTGATGTAATACTTCATGCTGAATGGCAGAATGTACCTTTTTATCCCTCAGACAACATGGGAACAGTGCACATGTACCAGAAACACGTCTAAGTTCTTTTGACTATCTGTTACCATGCATGAAAAAAACCATACTAAAGTTGCTGCTGAAACAGTTTTTGAGGAAACTCACAGCAAAGAAGACAGGGAGCTGTGACACTCAGTGAATCTTTAACTTTATCCTTCAGTAAAAAATGGTAAATTATGCATCACATGTGATACTTTCTCTGGGACTTGTTTTAACTATGAAATAATATAGTAGTTGAAAATGTAGATTTTATCATTGTTTACACTTTAGCCTGATTTTGTATCGAATAGTCACATTAGATGCTTGTGCCTTGCCATCATGGGGCTGAACTAGGAGGGTTTACCAGGTGAAAATATGTCCAGAGAGGGGACACATCTTTGGCTTTCAAGTACACATCTTTGGCTTTCAAGTACACATCTTTGGCTTTCAAGTACACATCTTTGCCTTTCAAGTACACATCTTTGGCTTTCAAGTACACATCTTTGGCTTTCAAGTACACATCTTTGCCTTTCAAGTACACATCTTTGCCTTTCAAGTACACATCTTTGGCTTTCAAGTACACATCTTTGGCTTTCAAGTACACATCTTTGGCTTTCAAGTACACATCTTTGGCTTTCAAGTACACATCTTTGGCTTTCAAGTACACATCTTTGCCTTTCAAGTACACATCTTTGCCTTTCAAGTACACATCTTTGCCTTTCAAGTACACATCTTTGCCTTTCAAGTACACATCTTTGCCTTTCAAGTACACATCTTTGCCTTTCAAGTATGTACACATCTTTGCCTTTCAAGTACACATCTTTGGCGTTCAAGTACACATCTTTGCCTTTCAAGTACACATCTTTGCCTTTCAAGTACACATCTTTGGACATGACAACCGCAGGTCATGAAGGAGCAAGGTTTTGGAGGAGGGGCTTGCAAGCATTACAAAAACTGACAGGGGGTCACGATGACTTCCTGACATCTTTCCAAACATCCTGGCTTCCAAAGCAAGTCTAGATTACACGAGCCATTTTGCATCCATCGAGAGGTTTCAACAGGGCAAAATCCATCAAAGACGTTACTCTTAACTCAGCTTTTCCACACTCTCAGTGAACATAAGACATTTATGACACAAACAGTAAACTAAAATACAGGTCAAAGTGGAAAACGGGGTCCTCCAGGGACTTTGTCAAGACTTTGATGGCAATACCTTAGGTGATGCAATGGCTCAGAGGTTGCAGACTGATCCACAAAAGCAGTTTTCAGGTAACTGAAAAAATACAGCAAACAGAAATGTACTGAGACGGGTTCCAGCTCTCGGCCTTATTCTTAGTGCGGTAACACATTCTTGATCATTCAACATAGGTGAACATTTACATGTGTTGTATTTCAATTCACTTTATTTCATAGGCGAGGGAGTTGGGATGTAATGCTGACTTTAGCCACAGGTTGAAACTGCACCAAACAGGCTGAAAAATATTCTTGTGGTGAGGACATGCCTCCTAAACTAACATGAAATCATGCCCCAGTTAAGCAACTTCTAGCAACAATGGCATATCTTTATGTTGGAAAAACAAAGGAAGAATTAATTTCAAATAAGAGATATATTTCTTGAAAATGAATGTAGGCTGGCAGTGAAAGCTAGTTTGCAATCACTCCTGGGATCTTGCAACTGAAGACAAGACAATCTGGTCCCGGAATAGCAAATCAAGACCAGACCACAGATAATGTTACCTATAAAAGCACAGAAGGCACAGACTATGCCAGAAAAAACCCATAAAGTCTTCCTATCAAATACTGCCTTGTTACACACAATGCCTTATACCAGTATTTCAGATATTATATCCTGCACAGCTACTGCATAACCAGTACATTGTGTACTGAGCAGATTGTTGATACATTCAGAGAGAATCAAACTTAATTTTTCCAGTTTTTGCTTCGGATGAGACCTTCATAAACCGAGGCCTAGTGTGTGATATGCATTCACAAAACATCAAAATCGCGCACTATAAAGATCCTGACACTCATGTCCTCGACGGGTGAGTGCCGGCCACAGATAAATTAAAAATACCCAGCATGCAAAAAAAAAAAAAAAAAAAAAAAAGTGTAGCAGTTTCACCAGTATGTTGGTGTTGGCTACCTTAAAAACCTAAGAAGAAGAAGAAGAACACATTGCGATGGGGCGTTCAAAAGGCTTCACGGCCTATATCTAGCCTCTCAACTACTACTACTACTACTACTACACTCACCCATATGCATACTTCTCTACAATCTATCAAGTTCAACCCCTCTTTAACATTATGCAGTTGTGATCCTATCCCTCTCTCCCTGGTGCTCCCTGAGAGCAGAACATGCACCATTACCAGTAACCACACCGTGCTGCTTGACATAGATTAGATGGACGTTTCAAGAAGATCATATAATGGAGAAAGTGCCAGAACACTCAAAATCATTTCTACGTCGGGAAAACACCATTTCACTGTGTTGACAATATCCGTGTAAACACGGTGAAAGAGGGTGCTCCAGTTTTTATGATTATCTGCAACACTAACAGGCTAAACTAAAAGACTGTCTATAGAACCAGTAGTTCTGGGAGAGTTCGACAAACTTATCATTCGCCTGCAGTGTAATGCGGAATCTTAACTGGCCGTTCGCTGCTTTCCTTGTGGCTCCTCTCTGTGAGATAGTACTTACGTTGACAGCAGAATCTGCGCAAGATCTCTGTCACTCCTCACCCCCAGCTGAGATTTCATAGCATCCCATCGAGGCTTCTGGTGTCC
>JAWQFJ010005729.1:22500-36321 GCA_034096865.1 Theodoxus fluviatilis | reverse complement strand
TCGTTCACTTCGTGAACTGAAGACCACCTCAAGCTACATCGATTAGAGTTACCTCCCCTAGTGTACCCTCTCACCAACCTGCGTCTTCGTCATCATCATCGTCGTCGCTGTTATTATTTATCAAGTTACCGGTATCTATTCATTATTGATGATGATGATGTCGACGACGACGACGACAATGATGATGTTTGATTGATGATGACTGATTGACGGATGATGATGATGATGATGATGATGATGATGATGATGATGATGGTGGTGGATGATGATAATAATAATGATATTCATCCCTTTGTAATGAAATTCTTTTAGAGGAATTTCATTCCTATAGCCACTGTGCCGCGCTTTGTGACTGATTAAACTCCTCGGTAGGATAAATGGATGTAGTTTTACGGCCTATCAGCCTTTGAAGGCTACGTAAGGCCATTCTCTGCATTTACTTATTAAAGCAAGAGTAAGAACAGTCAAGTTCGATGTCCATCCCTATTTATTCGCCTCTTTCAAATCGCGTAGGGATAAGTGGTGTGTCCACTTTTGTAACTCCCAACCCACAGGGATCGGTAGGAGAGGCAATGTGGATGAAGCCCTTTGCCCAAGGATGCAACTCCGGGATACGTGCGGTTTCGAACACCGCACCCACCAGCTGCAAGCAACTGCAAGTCGACCGTTCACATCACTCAGCCACAGGGTCCCAAGCAGAGCCTCGAAGGGATAGCTAAGAGCACTCAACTCGGCCAACTCAACGAGAGGAGCACATTTCCATCAGATTCCGAAAAGCGAAAAATATTTATTTTGAAGAGCTGCACTTTTGTTTCCCGAGTCGAGTTTGGCCACAATGACACTCGGCAATCACTGAACATCGCACGACATTCGACGTAACCCAGCCCGTCATTGCGGCGTGACGCAGACCAGAGACACTCTGCGCAGACTAACAAGCAGACGTGCATTGTAAGTGGCGAGCCAAGCGAGTATCTCGCAAGCGGGGCTAGCCATGCCGTTGTAAGGCGGCGAGTGGCTCGCGTGCCTCGCAAGACTTGGCGAGCTGCTCTTTCTGCAGCTCGCGCAGCTCGCGGGCTAAAACAAAATGGCGACTACCCGCATTGGAATTCTGTTTCTCGATGGGACTTTTTTCAATTGTCGCGTTGCGACGGAAGAATGGGACAGAATATTAAAACGCAAGTGATCTTTCAGTATTCTTGAGTAATTTTACGTGGATTAGGAATAGGGAGGGTGTGGAATTCTACTAGTTTGTTTCAGTTGTGCTCGTTTCTTTCCGCGCTGATTCCACATTAGTCGTCTGCTTCGGTATGGCAGCAACAATCAACACATTACATGATCATCATGATGATCATGATTGGTAATTTCACAGAACAGCGTTATAAATACTTGAGATTTTGTGGTTGCATTGGGGACGTTGGGGTCGATAAAATATGCAGTAATAATCTAGGTCAGAATCGCAAGAAACTCCGTTTCAAACCAGCTCTGTCGGGCGACGCCATATTAGATAAACTCGCCTGCTGTTTGCCCGTTGTAGAGAGCATCTTGCGCTCGCCAATCTTGCTGCGAGACATCTCGCTTGGCTCGCCGACTTACAACACGAGTCAGGTTTTATTCGGTGACACCGACGTGGTGAAATTGCCTCATGAATAGAGTTGACTTCCTAATGCTGGCTGCGGCAGTCATGAAAACAAAGCATAATGCCAATACAGTGCCTCTTTTGAAGCTTCCTAAATGGTTGTTTCATTGATCCGCATTGGTGTTACGTACAAAGTTTCATGGTGTTGTGAGCACAGTAATCTGGATGAAGTTCTGTACGTAGATATTTGTGTATTTTGTGTCCTTCTGCATTTAGTTCTTGTATTCGCAAGGTGTTTGTGATGGAATGGATTCTAGGGCAGAAAGCTGGTGGCGAAGGAGCAGCAGAACTGAGTGACGTCAATTCGAAGGGGTTGGAGGACGTCACGATTTGACGGACTTGAAGAAGGAGGGAGACATGAAACTGGTGATGGAGAAATAGCTTCATCCCTCCAGGTTTACTGGAGGTCCTACAGACTTTATTAATCTGTCTGTGTGTGTGTCTGTCTGTCTGTCTGTCCCGTCTCCACGGCCTATATCTCAAAAACTACTGGACGGATTTCCTTGAGATTTTGCACACTGACTGGAAGTTAGGTCCCATTCAATATTATCAAATTTTCAGAATCGAGGTTTGAAAAGAAAGTGACTTTTTTACATTTTGGTGTTTCATTGAAAACATTCAACAGACTCCATTTTGCAAAATTTGTGACGTGATCATTTGACGTCGTATAACGTGACGTCATTTGCGAGGAGATTTCTGAAGGAGGGGTGAATAGAATAGAATAGAATAGAATTCGTGACGTCATTTGCGAGGACAGAGAATGATTTAGATAGATATGTCCTCAGATGTCTTAGGCCGCAAGGCCTTTATCTGATCTTTTGATCAGTACTGATGGCTACTCTCACTCTCTCTGTCTCTCTCTCTGACTCTCTCTCTGTCTCTCTCTCTCTGTCTCTCTCTCTCTGTCTCTCTCTCTCTCTCTCTCTCTCTCTCTCTCTCTCTCTCTCTCTCCCACCCACCCTCTTACTCTCATTCTCTCTTCCCTTCCTCCCCTTTTCCCAGCTCCCCTCCCCCCCCCCCTCTCTCTCTCACTCTCTCTGTCTCTCTCTCTGTCTCTCTCTCTGTCTCTCTCTCTCTGTCTCTCTCTGTCTCTCTCTCTGTCTCTGTCTCTCTCTCTCTCTGTCTCTCTCTCTGTCTCTGTCTCTCTCTCTGTCTCTCTCTCTCTCTCTCTCTCTCTCTCTCTCTCTCTCACTCTTACCACATTTGAATATTTTGCCTCAAGGGCTGAATGTAAGTAAGAAAGGCAATACAGTAGTCGCCGCTTATAAAACACGCGGTTAATAAAAACAGCCGTTTTTTTAAATACAGTTGGTAAGGTCCGGATTTACTTCGTTACTGATGGACATGTTCAACAAGCAAACGGTTAATAAAAACGCCGCTTATTAAAAACACTTTTGTTCGGTCCCAATGTGTTTTTAATAAGCGGCGACTACTGTACTGCCTAATTCACTACCCTTGTCTCTAAACTCAGACGATTCCAACTGCCTGTTCCGCTTTGACGTAATCTCATGACGTCATCTACGATCTAAGAGAATCGAAGAGACGACAAAGAAAGCAAAAAAAAAAAAAAAAAAAAGATAGCAAAGAGCAACCTAGGATCCTCTGACGAGCGTACCTTATCTAACCGATCAAGATAACGCGGGGATAGGGGATAAATCGAGTGTTAAAAAGATAAATCGCCGTTGTGAATAGCGGCCCAGCGAACTAACTGAATGTCGACACAATCACGCGGCACTGTTGTACATTTGCAGTCAACGTAAGATCTCGTACGACGATTTGATTCAAGGCCTAGTGCTAATTGTTTTGATGGTCTGGTCTCAGTGTCACAAAAATATGATGATTTAATCAATCCCTGACCCGGAAATGTTGGGGACAACGACCATTTCAGCGTAATGACATCGAGTCAAACCGAGTTATCTTTCCTACTTCAGCAAAACGCTTCGATATATGTTGAACCTCTACCAGCAGGCGCCAAAATGCGATACTACGAAAAGAATATTGACGTTGATGGGTTAGATCCGTATGAAATACCAAACAGTTCATGCTATCATCCATTTTTCTACAATTTACAGTGCAAAATACGAACCACGAGGGTTTATGACAAGGTCGTTATAAATGCTTCACATACCTACAAGTTTACAATGGCACAGTTGGTAGAGCATTGGGCTCTTGGTCATGCATGACCAGGTTCGATTCTACACTGAAACTTTTTTTCGAGGGGTTGTGGGTTCGAACCCACCTGGTTTTTTGTGTTTGTGTGTGTGTGCGTTTTTTCCTCCTCTTTTCTCGGAGGCTGCGGGTTCGAACCCGATCTTCTTTTTTTCTTCTCCAAAACCTGGAGGTTCAGCGCCAGCGGTTTTTATTTTATGGAAGTGCGGGGCGACTCTCTGTCTGCCTTGAACGTGGAGTGGTGAACAGCCACTGTGAAAAGACGATGATAGCCGTCCAACCACCAGATCGACGCCTGCATCAAATGGAGTGGTGAACAGCCACTGTTAAAGACGATGATAGCCGTCCGACCACCAGATCGATGCCTGCATCAAATGGAGTGTTCGTGTCCATGAGAGCGGAAGAGGACAACGTAATGGGACCTAACAGGGACTCATGGAAGCAGTGACGACTGCTATGAATGGACTGCGTTGATAAGGTGAAGACGTTCCTTTTTTTATCTTCCCCTTGTTCTGGAATTGACAGTGAACCAGAGACAGAAGCTATCCCCTGTGTGTATGTGGTGTTCGTCTTGTCTGGCCGAGTTGTCTGAGGGCCGTTAGAATCGCCATAGATGAGGATTAATTGAACCACAATTTTGCGAGGTCTAATTCATGTTTTGACTTTATTCTTCTGTATAATTAAATCTTGATCTTGTTATTCATTGTTTTTTTTCTTTGCCTGAGTGGTAAAAGCGGGGTTGTTGTCTTCTTCCTCGACTGAGCTTTTGCCAGCAATTTGAAAGAAAAAACGGTTGTGGCAATTGGATTTATGTCAAAAGAAGAATTCACCAGAAGAACATTCAGTTAACAAAGCTTCGTTCTGAATTTGTTGTAAAGAAACTCTTCAGTTCGGGGAGGATATGCCTAGGTTTTGCCAAAGATTAACCTATAATCTTTGGTTTTGCTTGTAGCGTTTGTCGTGTTTACCTTAATTGGTGTCCTCGCTGCAAAAAGAACACGAAGGACTGAGCCTGTAGGACTCGGTGGTCCCCACACGTAGATTCCCGCTGTGTCGGGTGCGAACTGCATTGTCTGTAATGACAAACGGGAGACTTCGTCACGTATTCACGGGAAGTATTGATGTGGAAACAGTCCGCCCCATTCCCCACTTCCTCCTCCTCTTCCGCTAGAGGCCCTTCCCTTGTGGCGATGTTAACTTTCCCAACACTCACTGGGGAAGAATGTCTCCCACCGATGGCAATTCATGCAGAACACACTTCCTGCTGTTTGTTTTCTAAAGTTGGTGGGAGAGGAAGGGACGCCGTGAAGCAGACAATGAAAGATTCAAAGGGAACAGGCAGTGCATAGTCAAGTCAAGAGAATGGCTACGGAAGGTGCGTTGAATCAAGGGTTCGCTGTTACCCAGTGCATGTCAGATTGAAGTAGAGTAAATTCTTGATCTAAAAATCCCTCTGTCTTTTGTCAAGAAGTGATGGGCTCCATTAATATATCATATCCATAATAATTGCCGAATTTGTATGACGTCATTATTCCCATGGGAATACACAGGGTGCGAGTGCTGGGAACACCCGTCCTTGGCAGACAACAGCGAGTGCTCAGCAAAACCGTCAGTCTCACGTGAGGCCCTGACGTCATGACTGGCGTGCAAGTGTCATATCCTAGACCGTACAGTATCCTAAAACGTAGAGCGTGGCCTACTTGCATATTATTAACATGACGAAATATGGGGTATTATCGATTTCTTTCACCTTATTACCCGATCAAATGGTACATTCCTCTAGAAATGTTTGTGTAATCACACGCAGCAAAGACAAAAATCTTTGGGTTCGAGATTTCGTAAAACGCTCACCGTTACAACCGGCTAATCACAGTTAAGATAACAAGAGTAGGCGGGGGAAAGTCATCTCTGCGGGGCATTGTCCAATCACAAGAGTTTTCGGGTGAACACGTTATGTTAATAGTATGCAAGTAGGTGACGCTCTACGTTTTAGGATACTCTGCGGTCTAGGATTTGACACAAGCAACCAGAGGCGGGTGTCCCAGAGCAGTCCTAGATCATCAAACGCGATCCTTTCGAGTGGCCAGAGGCGCGTTTCGTTTTGAAAGATATTCTTTAACGTAAAAAAGATAAACCTCTTCAGAGATGGCCGCTCACGGCGAGCGCTCGCGAAGCCTGATACGTTTCCCCTGCATGAACCTGTCCACGCAGGCGCTCGCGAAGCCTGATACTTTTCCCCTGCATGAACCTGGGGCCTGTTCAAGAGGCCTACCGGTACGTACCGGTACGTACCGGTAGCATCTTGAACGACTTGGTACGGCTACCGGTACGTACCGGTACGTACCGCGCCGGAGAGCCGTTGCGCCCGCTGCGCCGTGTATAGCCAAAATGGCTGCCTTCGGGGAAAGGAAGAAAGTCATCATCACAAATATGCGCTGTGGCACGCATTTCGACCTGTGATTATTACCCAGCCTATGCGAGACGTTACAAGAAGTTAGGCTGATATTGTACTTTTCTTTTTTAAAAGAATATCTGCTCTGAAATAATTACTGGGCAAGATGTTAGAAAACATTTCCACGACAGAAGGCAAAACAATTTTAAGGGAAGCAACTCTTATATCTGACATTAACCCTTTGTTGTGTAATCTCCCTTGAAGTGAACATCGAAATATTCTTGCTTACACCAAGTTAGCACTGTCGTTTTGACATAAATTTCTATTCGAGCGATGCCAAGCATTCATGCACAGCTACAGCTTAACGTATTTCATCAGTTCCACAAGAAACGAGCAGTCTGCAGCTGCTGGTTTACTCATTTGGTTGAGAAGCGCAATCCGCGGCGATGAGAAGGCATCTTGGAAGCCATCTTGGCTACCATTGGGTCATAACGAGTCGTTCAAGAGGGCACACCGGTAACTCGGCTACAGGTAGGCTACCGGTAGTTCGTCTTGAACACACGGCTGTCCACGCAGGGTCTCGCCGTGAGCGCTCATCTCTGAAAGTTAAAAAACAAACCCGAAAGGAAACGCGCCTCTGGTCCTGCAAGAGCTACGTTAGGATTGCGTGTGGGAAACCCGGCTCAGTTTTTCGCAGTCCTCTGCACAGCATCACGTGACTTAGGAGGAAGAGAGCTGTCGCTCTCAAGCTGAGTGCTCAGTCGTCAGCAACCTCGCAGCAGCGCCTCTGGTGCCGAGAGCGCAGATGGCCATGTTCCCTCTTGGCCAGACTGCCTCCCGTTCCTCCATGACTGAGCAGGTCTTGTTGATGTGGATGGCCAGCCCTAGGTGTGTATTTCGCCTTTTTAATTCTTTGTTAGTGAAGGAGTCTTCTTCGTTTAGTTTTGTTGTTTTCATGCATTAAGAGGGAAGAAAAGTAGGGATGCCTTGTTTTCTCCACTTCAGTCTGTCATAGTCAGAGTTTGATGCTGACAGGCATGTAAAAAAAACGAAATGGTACAAAAGCTCAGTATTTTGTTGTTTATTGGGATCGTATCAGCAGACAACATATTCTGGTTTTAATGTATTGGATATAATATGTTTGTCGTTCTGAATCAATATCATTGCAACGTAAATAATTAATAGATAAAAAGAACAACTATCAAACTGGTTCTGCAACCTTGTTTCAGGTCCCGTTTGCACTAAAAGAAATGACTACATAGCTGCTTGTAACTTACACAATGTCCTACCCAATACATAATTCCAGCATGTTATCTCTTATTCCATGCATTTTCAATAACGTCCACCGAGTTTCCTTGACAGCCGTACCAACGGCCCTTTTTGTCAAGAAATGGTGTACACTTCTTGCGCATGGTATTTTGAAATTTAAATGTAACTGTAGAGTAACCTCCTCGAAAACCCACCAGTTTACTATCAGACCACTGGCATCAGCACAGAACATTAACCCTTAGGTGACTGTGGAGGTGAAACCTTACCCCAAAAAGCTCGTTTAGCAGCAACTACCTCGCCAGTTTTGTTTGTTTTAGACGGAAAACTTTTCTTTTGTATGTGTCAGATGATGGCGCAGGTCCAGGCTGTGAGATACTGACTTTAAGACAATATTTTAGTGAAAAGCTACCATAGCAATCACACCATGTACAGGGATATTTGTTTCAACATTTCGGCCAGAATCGAACCACTTTGCCTCCACCCCCCCTCCCCTCTCTCTCTCTCTCTCTCTCTCTCTCTCTCTCTCTCTCTCTCTCTCTCTCTCTCTCTCTCTCTCTGTACTTCTAGTCGTACCTCACCGAGGTACCATCTTTCATGTTTAGCTAAATGTCCACCCAGTCTGTAGACAACTACTTTAGTTTTTTCTGTGTTGACCATCAGACCAAGTCTATCAGCTGCAGTTTTCAGGCAGTTTAATTGATTTTGAAGACCTACTACTGTGTCAGAGAGCAAAGCAACATCGTCTGCAAAGAGGAGAGCACTCAAGACGGGCGTATTAGGCGCCAACTGTATACCATGTTTACTATTGGCGGAGATCTCATCAATCAAGGTATTAATAAAGTAAGAAAAAAGGATCGGACTGAGTTTACACCCTTGCTTCAGCCCCGAAGAACACTCAAAGAAATCGGTATGACCATTCCTCCCTCTCACACAGTATTGTACCGATCTGTACATGGCTTTCAGAAAATTCAAAATTTTCCTTTTAATCCATTTTTACGTAGAACTTTCCACAATACGTCTCTGTTTACCATATCAAAAGCTTTTTTAAAATCTACGTAGCCAACATAAAGTTTTCTGTGCTTATTTAGATATTTGCCAATGATACTCTGCAGAACAAAGATGTTATCAACTGTACAATACCCCTTTCTAAAACCCGCCTGTTCTTCCCGAATGAGTTCATGCTGATCCGCCCAACTCTGCAGCCTACAACAAATAATATGAGTAAATACCTTACTGAAAGTACTAGATAAGGCAATACCTCTGTAGTTGTCAGGATTGTCATGAGACCCACGCTTATATATCGGCACAATAATGGCTTCTGACCAAACATCAGGGAACACACCACTGTCAAATATAGCATTGAAAAGGCGCAGTAAAAAAGGTAACAGTAACTGTTCAGTTGATTTGAGCATTTCCGCTATTACATCGTCAGTACCTGCTGCTGCTCCCGATTTTAATCGCCTCAAAGCGTTTACAACCTCAGCCCTCGAAATAGGCGAATTTACACTGCTGTCATCCAGATCAATATTACTCACGGTCTGCACGCAAACATCGTGGTTGACAGATGATGTGTACGAAAAGACATCTTTAAAATGCTCATACAAAGTTTGTAAAGAAATACTACATGAAACTCGATATTTAGAACCTAGAATGTTGTGCTGTCTCGGATATTATTCAATAGAGACATACTCATATTATCTCTGTACTCCTCTTTTTTAACCCTAATGATCTGTTTATACCTGTTTCTGCACAAAATATATGAGCGTCTATCATTGTCAGTCCTTGAAAGCAAAAATGAGCGTAAACGTTGTCTGGCAGCTTTTTTGGCAATGATACATTCTTTGTCATACCATCCTTTCGGAGATGACTGGTTTTTTAGTTTAAATGTCCTTTTAAGAAAGTCTGCAGCCTGGACTAAACATTTCGTAAGAGCCATCGTTAAGTCATTGACATCTAAGTGCGATTCATTGAATGCATTGCCATTTAATTCCGAGAGGCATTTCTGAAAGTTAATGATGTACTCACTACATAAATTTCTATCCCAAATTATTTGTGACCAGCCACGACAAAACCAGTGCTAAGTCGCGCGGCAGTATTTTGCGCTACGACTGAAAAAAGGCAGGGAGGGTCACTCTGGGTGATTTTCACTTTTTGATGAAAATATATTCTACATGGTTCAAACTATCATGCCAGCAAAGTAAACATTTTGAAGAATTATATTTTGATGGTAAAATAAAGACTTTTGTGTTATGTATTGTTTCAAAAGCTCCCTGTAATTAGCGTTAATTGCCTCATTTTAGCCGCAATAAACACACCTAAACCCTTGCAGAACCCCTTCATGTTATATACCGTTAGAAAGGCCGCTCTCTCGGCGTTCCCGCTCTGTGGATGTCGAAGAAAAATAAGGGCAGCTATTTTTGGAAACGGAGTTTGAAATACCGTTGCTAAGGTGTTTAATGTCTGAAGAGAGTAAATCTTCTGAGACCGTTTTTTCAAAATGACCGCTGCTTCAGTACCCAACTTGAAATGCCTGTAACTCCTATTCTAATTAACTCACATTGTTCATTCTTATATCAAAACAAACAGAAATGAATGCAGAATTCAAAAGTATTAAAACCCCATTTTGTCCAAAAATGGACTTAGCACTGGTTTTGTCGTGGCTGGTCACATTTTTGTAATGGTAGTGGTGGGAGTAGTTTCCCTATAAACCCGATCTGCATTTCCCCTAGAAATGCACAGTTCAAGACACATATGTGGAGAAGTAACTGATTCTACAACACACAATGAATCAATTACTGAGAAGATCCTCTGACGCTATACAATAATCTATTACGCTACTTCCTGTGTGAGACACAAACGTATATTTCCCCGATTCTTCACCGTACAAGCCATTTAAAATTGTCAAATCATAAGCGGTACACATGGCCAATAACGATCGACCAAACTCGTTCAACGTAGTATCATGGGAAAAGCGTGAGGGATTCAATGTTTCCAGATTCATGTCGAACACCATATCACTTTCACAGGAGTTATAGCAAGATGTTCTCGCATTGAGGTCCCCACACAGCAAAATAGCACAGTTACGATACACGTCGGTGACAGTAGCGATACATTTTTCCAACACAAGAATGCCATCAGTTTCATCAACTGCTTCATAAAAAGGAGAACCGGTTGGGGGAACGTAAGCAAAGAAAATGAGCACATCATTTGCAGAACCAAACAATAATCTGTCAACTTTGAAAACTAAAACATTATTGAAAGTACATTCAATGTTACAGAAAAATTTTGCTACAGATTTATTCACAAGACAGATTAGCCCGCCAGACATTCGCCCCTTGGATGAAAGCTTGCGAGCAGGCGCCACAAACTTGTCATACGCTTCCAAGCAATGCAAAAAATCAAATCTCTGTAAAAATGTTTCATACAGACAAACACATGAGAATTGTTCAACATAATGGAGAAAATCTGGGTCATCAATCTTGGAGAGAAATCCATCAACGTTCCATGACAAAATGCAAAAAGGAGAAAGAAGTGAACTAGTACGGTTACCGTCGACTCGTGGGTTGTCATCACCAGGGCCTCGGCCGTCTCCCTAGGTGGGGGAGCGAGACTCACCCGTCTGCGGTCTCGCAGCCTCACGGCGCGAGTGACGCAAACGGTTATTCCACACACTACCCTGGCTGCAGTTCACGGCTGCCAGGTCCTCGGCAGTTGAATAATCTCTGTCCAGGTCTGAACTAGCGTCCGCGAGAGCATCTTCATATTCTTCCTCGATAACATCTACTTCCTCGGGCTCCTCTGGTGGACGACTGACGCTCTGCCCCGCGGTGTCTCTTGTTAGCCAGTCAAGCAAAGAGCGCTGGGTACTCACTGCACGCTCTGCACGTGCACTCCGAAGGTTGCCGCTCGGTGGGTTCATTGCAGCACCAGGGTCGTCGTCTTGCTGTGCATGACCTGGAGCACGTGGAGCACGCCCCTGCTTTCCCCCCACCAACTGTCTGTTGCTGTGTGCTTCGGTGCCTGGCAACGGCGTGTTGTCACTCCTGACTAGGCATTGACTGGAGGCTGTACGGGAAGCGGCAGTGACAATGTCTGTCGACAGTTGAACCAGGGTAGGACATACCGTTGCAGAATCAGCTTCCCCAACGTTCATCACAGGGGGTTTGGGCCCAACCCCATTCACAATAGTATGGGGAAGGCAAACGTCTGTCTGGGGGCGGTGATCTTTCCAAACATTTTGAGAAACGGTGATCAAATTTCTTTCGTTCACAGAATGTGTCTGTCTCTTTCTGTGCACTGCAGAAGATCGATGGGGGTAGCTGGCATGGCTTGGGCGCATCGAGCTCGCGCTCTGCTGCGTCGCTTCTCTCCCCTCTCGTGTCTGTCTGCCTGTGCTACTCGAAGCTGCACTGTGAGTGGGGCCTGTGTCGTGTCTACGCTGTCCAGTGATCCGGCTGCTGTCTCCGTTGTTTTGACGTGGAGCACGCGTGGGGTCCGAAACGATGGGGTCTCTATAGAAGAGTCGGTTGTTTCGAAAGTACCCCACTCTTCCCTCCCTACGGAGATCGCGTAGTTGTGCTGCCTGTCTTGTTGTCAGGTCCCCTGATATCTTTACTCCCCTGGATCTGAGGGGCTCCCTGCCACGTTGAAGAAGCACAAGCTTATCCGACCAAGACGCAAATGAAACGAGAATCGATCGAGGTTGCCTATGCTGCTGGTTTGGAGAACCTAGTCTGTGCACACGCACAATATCCCTCTCGCCCCAGTCCACATCAGGCACAGCTTCTGTCATCAGGTGTACTACAGTGCGGAGGCAGTCCCAGTACGTTTCTCTTCTTCCCTCTGCGACACCGAATAGTCTGATGTTATTTCGTTTTGCCTCTAGTTCCAGGTTTTCGAGCTGCTTTTCGGTAGCACTAACACTGTCCAAGCAAACGTTTGTGACATAGCTCAGTTTATCTTTTATGTCATCTTGGTCGGTTTGGCACGCATTGCTCCATTCAGTCAGCTGCTGGTAGTAAGCCTGAGATCGCTTTTCCCCTTCTTCAATACAACACTTCATCTGCTCTTGCTGATAACATATCCAATTTAGAAAAGTCTTTGTACTCATTACTTCATTTTGGAGACCCTCAATCTGATCACAGAACATTAGTGCCAGGCTATCAATTTTTCTGTCGAAACCTTCATTCAGAGATAGTATCTGGGCATGATATCTTTCGAGTTTCTCAGAAGTATCAGGCAAAACTGCGTCAATGTTCGTACTCACGTCCGTCTGTGTTTCGACGTCAGTCCCAGGTCCTGGGTTTTCGGAAATGTCCCCACTCAGTAGAAGGCGCTGGGAAAAGTCCCGACTGGCAGTAGATGTCTGGCTAGGCTTCATGACACAAGCGACGAGCAGGGACGCGTAGAGCGCAGTCCCTAACACACCTGCTTTCGCCGCTGCTCGCGGCAGTCGAGCTCTGCCTAGGCGACTCACGCTCACGCACGGCACATCACAAGCAATGCCGCAAAGCAGAAAAACGCCAAACATCAAGGCAACAGTGTCATCCACATGCAGTTCAAACATGCCTTCCGTGCTTTTGCCGCATTTGATACGACGAGATCGTCGCGTTTGTACGGAGGCAGCAAACAGTCCTATACGAGCTCGATACGTTGCCGTATCGACCCCCATGGCGGGGGAGCTCGTGAACACAGCTCACAACACTATGTCGAGTGAATTTTCGAAAGAATGAACACTTTCAGAGAAACTATAAAGTAACGGTGTTTATATTACTCACACGGCCCCGTTGTTTATCCACTTGAGATAAGTTTGATGCCCCCACAATGAGTAGACACAACAGTCTTAGATTCACAGGATGAAAACGACGGAGCACCTGAACACACGTCCGCACTCTATCAAACCAAGTAGCTGAATGGAAGTACAAAGTGAATACAAGTACCTTGGTAACATGCTATCTGCGAAGTTGTGCTCAAATGTAACTCAAAATGATTTGGCCGGTAGAGCTAAATCTGCCCTTTTACTTTTGATAAGGTCACTGAGAAAAATCCGTCAAGTAACACCTGACGTTTTCTTTAGACTATTCGATTCTCAGATTCAGCCGATCCTTTTGTATGGGGCTGAAATCTGGGGAATGGATGAATGTCAGACTGTAGAGAGTGTACACCTACTCGCCATCAAAAGTTTTTTGAATGTTTCATCACGTATTCCAAATGCTATGGTGTATGGTGACACTGGGCGTTTTCCTCTGTGGGTCAGTGCCAAGTTACGCAGTATCAGATACTGGTTAAGACTCTTAAAAATGGATGAAAGCAGGTTACCCTATAAAACATACCAAATGATGCTGTGTACATCCAA
>JAWQFJ010005729.1:0-20000 GCA_034096865.1 Theodoxus fluviatilis | reverse complement strand
ACAAGTACAGATCTGTAGCCATTAATATTTACAATTCATCTTTTTCTGTAAATATAGAATGTATCCAATGGGTCGTCGGCCGAAATAAACCAATCAATCATTCAATCAATCCATCCCATCCCATCTCAATCCCATCCCAATCCCATCCCAATCCCAATCCCCTCCCAATCCCCCCCCATCCCCATCATAATCCATCAATCAATCAATCACTCTCTCTCCGTCTCCCCCCACCCTCCCCCTTCTCTCTCTCTCTCTCTCTCTCTCTCTCTCTCTCTCTCTCTCTCTCTCTCTCTCTCTCTCTCTCCCTTTCATTTTCTCTCTATATTCTCTCACGAGATATTGGATGGCCCTCAACAGGGCTGTTTAGTGCAAGCGTTTGCTCTCGAGCGTTCGCTCAGGAAGGTGAAGCTAGACGAGCTTGGCAACGTCTCGCGAGTTTTTGAGCGTGGTGAGCGTACGGTGGCTTGGCTTGGCGGTTTGGTGGCTGAATGGCTTCATGGTAATGGCTAGATGGCTTGGTGTTTAGGTGTCTTGGTGGATAGATGGCTTGGTGGTTAGGTGGCTTGGTGGTTTGGTGGCTGGGTGGCTGGGTGGCTTGGTGGCTGGGTCGCTTGGTGACTTGGTGGATGCGTGGCTTAGTGGCTGGGTGGCTTGATGGCTTGGTGGTTTGGTGGCTGGGTGGCTGGGTGGCTGGGTGGCTGGGTGGCTGGGTGGCTGGGTTGCTTGGTGACTTGGTGGATGCGTGGCTTAGTGGCTGGGTGGCTTGATGGCTTGGTGGTTTGGTGGCTGGGTGGCTGGGTGGCTGGGTGGCTGGGTGGCTGGGTTGCTTGGTGACTTGGTGGATGCGTGGCTTAGTGGCTGGGTGGCTTGATGGCTTGGTGGCTTGGAGGCTGGGTGGCTCGGTAGCTGGGTGGCTTGGTGACTTCAGGCGTGGTCGGCAAACTTTCGGAGTGGATCTCCTTCAGGCTACAGTCACGTCTCTGCTTCATTGATATTTCAGTCCCACCCCGCCCCTCTTTTTTCCCTCTGAAAGACAGCAAGTGTGATTTCAAGAGAGGGTAGACTACTCTGACAGTCTGGACTGTAGACTGAAAAGACCGGTATTTGTGAAAGCATTGAGACCTGTTTATTTATGGCAGTCGTATCACTCCTTGTTGCTGCCTTCTTTGACGGCCTTTTGTTTGTGTCATTGAATTCGGAGCTGGCACTGAATTTTGATCATTCAACGACATATGTTGACGTTTCTATATCCTCCTTCTATGATGACTTATTTATCTCATATGAAAGGTGTGAGCTGTTCAGTTCTTTGATCACTGTCGTTTGCATCCAATAGATGAATTGAGAAAATGGTGGCGAGATTGTAGTAAGCAAGCAAAATGACTGAAAATATCGAAATTGCTAGTACATGATAGCTGTAAGAGTTGAAAACTGTTACACATTTTTGTTTGTACAACAGATTGTAGACTTTTCGTAGATTTTATTAGTTATTAGAGTTAACCTTTCACTAAAATAAATTGTTGCAGCTTCTTTTTTATTCGTCGTAGGTATGTGGATGCTCCAATTCCATGTGATAAGGAAATTCTTGCATGCACTATAGAACTTTCATGAACAGTAAGGTGGCTGCTGATTAGATTCAGTTGCCGTGGGTGTTTTGTTCGACTCTTTTATTACCAACTTTGTCTTTTGGCCGGTGACATTGATCTCTCTCTCTCTCTCTCTCTCTCTCTCTCTCTCTCTCTCTCTCTCTCTCTCTCTCTCTCTCTCTCTCTCTCTTTGAGAATCGAAAAAATTGTTGAGCACAAAGTTCTTGTGTAATAATTGATGATCATTTAGGATGGCAATCACACATTGATTATATTTGTTTAAAAAATCAATTAATCTATTTCTTCTCTCCAAATTAAGACATATTGTTGACGTTCAAACTTGCAAAATCTTCTTCCATGCTCATATCTTATCTCACATTAATTATGCGTCAACAATTTGGGATGGCTGTAGTGACGCTAACTTAAAAAGGCTGAAGTCATTGTATCGAAGAGCCTCTAAGCTTATGATAACATATATTTCTCTATCTACAAATGACAAAATGAAAAAACTTAACATATTGCCTTTTCATAAGCATTTATAGTTCAATAATTGTGTCTTAATGAAAAGAATTAATGATTGTGATGTGCCTGATTATTTGATAAACTTATTCCAACATTCAAATATTCGTGTACATAACTTTATAATACCACAACCTAGGATTGATTTATTTAAACATAGCCTATCTTATTCAGGGGCTACTATGTGGAACACACTATCCAATTCTCGTAAAATTGCGAAATCTTAATTTGAAACTACATACTTTTCTAATGCAGTCATCCTAGATACTTTCATCTTATTCGAAATTCACTTTGTGGCTATTTTCTACGTAGTATTTCGTTACCATGAATTGATTGCAACCTGTGTTATTGTGTGAATTTTGTATGGGATCAAAGATTATAGGTTACACAAAGATAGTTCATTAGCTCAATCTCGTGAGGATCGAGACACGTTGCGCCCCAAGCGGCTAGCACTGTGGGAGATGCCTATAGTCCGTTTCAACATTGCACTGTATTTAGTCACATGATTATAGGATTTAGTGGAGACTTCGCACAAACATGGCGGAAAAACACAGGTTTGCGAGTGACCACTGCAGCGCTATTAACTGTAGCAACAACAGAAAGAAACGCCCAGGTATATCCGTATAACTGGAGACGGCTCCTAGTGAACACAGAACCACACAACACATTCACACTAACTTTTCAGAAGTAAACAGAAAGAATTTCGTTCAAGTAAATTGTCACTAGAATTTAGGCCTAGCAACAGATGTGCGATGGACCTAATTCTAAAATTTCCGATAACGTCATCAACTAACAAGGTTGAAGAACGAGTGACGTCACTATTTGACCCATTTGAAGAATAATAATTTTTAACACAGAGAGAACAGGGTCACCAAACGTTGCGATCACGTCGACCCGTGCACACGTGGTTCTGCGAGTGACCTGCATTTCGATTGTTAAAAAGTAGGAGCTTTCAATACCTTTTGATGCATTCAACATACAGCTTTGAAAAATTAATGCTGTTCATGGTTTACATTTTCTTTGGATGGGGTTTCTAGTGTCCCCAAATTCAGCTTTTTCTGCGCGAAGCGAGACTATGTCCACCATTTTAAATGTGCAGTGTTGAAACGGACTACAATATCACGCACATGCGCAGAAGCTAACCCTTTGGTGCTAGCCGCTTGGGGCCCTGCATTTTGAGCGTCTTGTAACTTCAAAGAGCAAAAGCTCGGCATGAACTATCTTTGTGTAACCTATAATCTTTGACTAAATTCAAACCCTCAGACGGGATCTCGCTAGTCAAATACTGAATCCTCCCCCAGTTGCCGATCATTGCTTTCAGGACGTCCCGTTCACCATTTTTCAGACAGTGTCTGAAGAGGCTGTCAAGAATGTGATTCTCGCCCCCACTCCCACCACTTGGGACCTTGAATCCATCCCTACCCCCCCTGTTAGTTGAATGCCTTGACTCTCTTCTGCCCTACATCACACCTATTGTTAACGAGTATCTCTCATCTGGCACCTTCCCCTCCGTGTACAAGTTAGCAATAATTAAGCCGCTCCTGAAGAAAGCCTTATCTATACCCTAACGTATTGAAAAATTATCGCTCGGTCTCTAACCTCCCCTTCCTGTCCAAAGTTATAGAGAGACTAGTACTCACTCAGCTGCAGCAACATCTTGCAACCAACAATCTCTCAGCACTCAATCAGTCAGCATGCATTTGCAGATGATAATCAGCTCTATAAAGATACCACCTTAGATCAATTCCAACCCACGTTAGACACCCCACAGTTCTGTCTTTCTGATGTTAAGTCATGGATGTCACACAACAAACTCCAGCTGAACGATTGTAAAACTGAATGCCTTCTTGTCAAGTCTCAGAGACTAGTGACGCCTCCATCCCTCCCGTCTTCTGTCATGATAGGAGACGCTGACGTCGCATTTGTTCCATCAGTAAAACAAATCTTTGTGTCACCCTCGACTCTCATCTCTCTCTTTCTGACTTTGTCCAAAACGCTTGCAAATCTGCATACATACAACTCAGACAGATAAGCGCAATCTGACACCTTCTCGCTACTCAAGCTACTACTATCCTAATCTGTGCTCTTATTCTCAGTTTCTACTGATTGCACATTAGTGCTAGAATCTAATACAAGATTGACTGTCTTTGCTACCATTACTTTCGCTGAATCCCTTCCTCAATATCTCTCTAAACCCATGCGTACCTACACACCCACTAGACAGCTTCGCTCTTCTGCAGACACAAGAATCCTCAATTTCCCGGAGGACCCTCCAGTTAAAACAAAATTTGGTAAACGCTCTTTCTTTTACCATGCTTCTTCTATCTGGAATGACCTCCCCACCTCTGTTCGTCACTCTACATCTCCCTCGACTTTTCACTCTGCTATCAAAACTCACCTCTTCTTGAAATCGTTCCCGAATCCTGTCTAAGTTTCTTCATCCTCCTCCCCTCACTGTTCTCTTTGTACTAGCTTGCCTAAGCCCCTTATCACCCTTCTGTCTCTCCTCCCCCTCTTCCCAGTCTCATGGTTAAGCGGTGACGCTGTACATTAGTTGTTGAATGCCAGAAGTTAATGTCTGACCCCTATGTTATTAAGTTTATTAAGTTACCTTTGATGTGATTGATTGTCATTGTATATTGTAACGGTTTTTATGTATGTGCCTTGAGCATGTCTTAACTCATGACAAGGTGCTATATAAATCCACACATTATTATTATTATCTTTGTCAAAAGGGCTTCAGCCTCATTTTAGATCTCAGGCCTATCTCTTAGCAGTATCTCTAAATCATTCTATGAATCTTCTGACCTTCAGAGCACGTGTCCCCTGTCATATATGTACACCCCTCACCCCTGTCTCAGACCCACCCTCCTCCCCCCTGTCTCAGACCCACCCTCCTCCCCCCTGTCTCAGACCCACCCTCCTCCCCCCTGTCTCAGACCCACCCTCCTCCCCCCTGTCTCAGACCCACCCTCCTCCCCCCTGTCTCAGACCCACCCTCCTCCCCCCTGTCTCAGACCCACCCTCCTCCCCCCTGTCTCAGACCCACCCTCCTCCCCCCTGTCTCAGACCCACCCTCCTCCCCCCTGTCTCAGACCCACCCTCCTCCCCCCTGTCTCAGACCCACCCTCCTCACCCCTGTCTCAGTCCCACCCTCCTCACCCCTGTCTCAGTCCCACCCTCCTCACCCCTGTCTCAGTCCCACCCTCCTCAGATCCGGAACCTGAGATGTTTGTGGTCCAAAAAAACTACTTGCTTGCAAAAAGTTGCATGGCAAGCGGGTTTACAAAGTAAAATGGATAGGTTATCACACACCTACTTGGGAACCATGGGACAATATACCAGGACAAATCCGTCACATATTTCATGCACTCCGCATCAATGCTGGTAGACAAAGAAAGAGGAAAACAATAGTATCATAAGTCGTTCGACCTACCTTTCCCTTCTTTCATTTTTTATGCCAATTTGATTTTATTTTAATCATGGAGAACACTTACTTCATTTCATCTTATTTCAAATCCTGGCCAGGGCGCTCATCTTAAAATCATTCATCGTGTACTTTTTAATGAATGTTAGAATGTCAGAATCCATTAAATATATCATGTCCCTCATATGCGTGGTTATCCATATCATTCAGCTGTATATATGCTTCCGATCAAAATGATCAATGATGATAGTGATGATGATATACTTCAGAGATGATGATACAGAGATGATGATACAGAGATGATGACAAAGATGAAGATGAATACAGTGAGACATTGACGAAAATAATCCGGGTACAGTGAGATTGTTTTACATTTTTCCGTTTTTCTACGCTGTGATTGGGAGTCTCCTTGCTATCCCACACACATTTTGCTGGTCAAAATGATATTTTAACAAATGTGCGTATTTTTTTATCGTACCCTCATATCTGATATGACGATCTCTTCATATTTTTGCGCGGATTCTGCAGTGACTACCGTCCCAGATCACGTATCTACCCGATATGATACTTTTAAGAAAGTTTGCGCCGTCCTCCATTGAGTTTCCTCGGTGGTAATTATTCATTTATCGTCATATTCCGCGTTGGACAGCAGGCCACGTGTCCTTGTCCATGAGTCTATATTCCAGACTCGGCACATTCCGTGTACGCTATTCCCAAAATTAGATTTCCAGATGAGTTCAGCATAACCATGCTTCGAATACCTTGACTAAAAGTCAGGATTCACAAGTCTATATCAAGACTTAAATCGACCACGTGTCGTACATTCACATAGTCTATATCCGGACTTTAAATCGCATGCATTCACAAAGTCTATATCAAGACTTAAACGACCAAGTGTCGTACATTCAGTCTATTTCCAGACTTAGATCATGCATTCACAAGTCTGTATCCAGACTTGGCACCCCTGTTGTGCACTTCGTTTCATAGTATGAATGAGATGAGATTCCCGTTGTCCTGTTCAAATAAGGAAATTTTCTATACCTCGAGATTTCCTCATATTGTGAAGTTCGTCCTTGTAATAGTGTTCGTCCCATACCATTTCTCAATGTTCCTCCACTGATTACAATTAAAATCAAGTTATATATTTTTCCAACCCCTTAATTTCTTACTACCTTCAAGATAAAATAGATCAATACTTATATATTCAGTCAATATTTTCCCATTAAATATTTACTATCCCCTTTATTACATTTTCAAAGTTGTCTTACAATACATTCTTATCATCACTGCCTTGACGATACATGGCAGCTCCTATTTTCAGTCCGCTCCACTCACATCTTATGACGACATGTTTCAACCTTTGACAAATGTCACCAATGCCTCAGAATCCTGGCACAATATCTTCGAATTCCAACTTCCCAACATCACTCTTGACTGGTTCATCCCGGCCTTGTGACATGACAACTGTCTCAATCATACTTGACCTTAGAAAAATGATTGCAGGTATCAAAACTCTCAGATGACACGTTCTTTTTCCCGACATCATTACTCCTGCTGAACTCACATATTCACATCCTTCCCAATCACTCTTTACTCATACTACAGTCATCACTCTCCTTTATCCCCAAGTTCACCACTCCATTTACCCTATGACTCTCCCCAGTTCAATTTAGTTTCTCTATTAGAGGCATAACAATTTTAATGAGAAGCTGAAGCCCTGTATCTTTTTTTTTTCACTGTACATGCTTATATTTTTTTTTGTTTTTTGTTTGAACTCAGATGTATGGTATAGCAATTTCCTCCCCCATATAACCAATGGTATGTTGCTGTGTTTTTTTAGATGTCTTAATGTTGTCATATTCTCGTTGTTTATGTACTTGTAATCTAAGCTTAATTCATCTATCATTACCCAAAACCGGAACTCATGTCCATTTTTAAGCTTTTTCACAAATAATGTTCAATGGAATGTTATGATAAATCAACATATAATCAAATATATACATACATATATATATATATATATATATATATGATTGTCAATGTTAGGATAACTAAATAACTAATAGCCATAAAACGTATATGTGGGAAGTGCCTTAAATAAATTGTGAACAATGTACATTGACATATCAACAATTTTCTTGTTGATCAAAGGATAATTAATTAGATGTAAAACATCATGTAATTGTGATTTTTTTACATGTCGTAATATTTTTAATGTCATTTTTGGAATGTGAAACACGTATCAGTGTGACGATTTTTGTAAAGTGTGTAATATGATATTGATGTTGTCTGCCTCCCTCTCTCTCAAAGTATAACAAATTGGTAGTCATCCTTAGTTGAAGTGCAATATAATATAGCGTGATGTATATAGGAAAATATAAAAACATATAATAATAATAATAATAATAATAATAATAATAATAATAATTGGTAATGATAAGATCATAATTACTAAGATGCTAAGAATATTATATAAATAACGATAAAGAGATAATTTAAACTTTCCATCAGGTAGAAAATACCATCTCTTTTGAAAATGATTTTCGGAAAATTGTTTCGACCAACCGATGTTCATCATCATTATTGAAGCAGTAAGACAATCTCCCAAAATTTAAATTCTCTCATAATTTTATGGAATGAGGACATTCCGTTTTCAGTAAGTTCAGCGGAATGTTATGCCGCAGAAAGCTGAGTCAGGAAGCAGGCCCAGTGTTATTCTGGTAAAGAGCTGCGTCAGGCGGAAGAGAGAAAGAGATGCTGTGTGGAATAGCGCTGGGTGAATGCACCTTGCAAACTGTGCCACGCAGACATGTTTACTGTTGCTAAAAATAGTTCAGGGTCGCTGGAAGCGTAGGATCCTTCTTAAAGAACGTATCCCTTCCCCCCTCCCAGGGTATCTCTGTATCCACCCCCTCTTTCTCTGCTATGATATTTTTAGTATAGTCGCAGAGCCCGCTCCTTTTTAGGAGAGCAGGAAACCCGTATGTCTAACGGTAAAAGAATCTCAGTAATTTGGGAAGCGGACATAGGAGAGAGAACATAGTAGGGAGGAGGCAGACGGAGGCGAGCGCTCACAGAGAACGGATGGAGAGAGAGAGAATGTAGGCAGAGATAGAGAAATGCTGGGCAATGTACCATCTCATGTCTTGCTGCTACGAAATAAAGAATAAGAACTCAAACAAGAGATATGAAGTCTTCTGTCCAACCAAATGGAACATCAAGCCCTCCAGTACCAAGCCAGACTGAAAGCGGTGTATCTCCGTCCGAGCCAAGAAGAACTAATCAAGCTCTACGAATCAGAAGATCCTCGACATGTACAAGAAACCAGCAGCCCGCCTCACAGCCCAGCGCCCATCTGCTATGGAAAGGAACCCAAAAGGTATTTATCATCTAAAGGGAGAGATAAACAGGAGCAGAGAGGAGAGCCCTATAACAAATCGAGGGAGAACTCATAAACCCCTTGATAACATATGATGGAGATGATAACGTATGATGGAGATGATAACGTATGCTTGCGTTCCTACTTAAACGTGGGGGTGGGGTGGAGATGAGAATGGTGTGTGTGTCCGTGTTTGTGTGTGTGTGTGTGTGTGTGTGTGTGTGTGTGTTTACGTTCGTACTTACCACTCTCACTTTCACGTAGAGATGTCAGTAGAATTTGAACTAATATGAAGAAGCATTTGGTATCCATCTGAAGAGCGAAAAAAGGAAATGAAGGAATATCTAGCGATCATCCATTTGTTTGTTTCTCTCCTTGACTTACATCTCAGATTAGATGTTAACTTTTGAGTTCCAGTATTCGGCTGACACATTTATGAAGAGCGCTTAATAAGAGAAGAAGGGAGGCATAAACTTGATAACGTCATACAGTTGTTGTGCATTGTGTCCACCCAATGATTACTAAACTCCTATATACTTCTGCCGTGTACAAACGTGTTTGTGTGTCTATATGCCCGATAGCGTTAACATGTACTGGATTATGAGTTAATGACACACACAGCCAATCACACAAATATATACACGCTCACGAATATACACTCACACGCATAAACACGCACGCACGCTCGCGCACAAACACACACACACACTGACACACACCCACGCGCACTGTACACACTTTACACACGTATCACACAACTTTCATACACGTTTCACACACAATTAGCATACACGAGCGCGTGCGCACGCACACACACTCATATACGCACGATCGCACGCACACACGCACGCACACACACACGCACGCAGACACACACGCGCACACACACACGCATGCGCACGCACACACTCATACATACACTCACTCACACAAACACTTGCAAACACATACACACACACTCATACATACACACACACTCACACGCACGCACACGTGCACATGTTTACACAAACACACACACACAAACACACACATACACACACACACACACACACACACACACACACACACACACACACACACACAGACGCATAAACACTGTACGGACAGATGGGTAGACATACACGCACAGACTCAGGTGTAGTGAAAGGAAAAGTCAGACGGACGAGCGGTAGAGAGGACGCAGGACAGCAGAGAGAACACAGGACAGCAAAAGAAGATACAGGCCAGCAGAGTGGACACAGGACAGCAAAGAAGACACAGGACAGCAGAGAAGACACGGGGCAGCAGAGAATACACGGGACAGTAGAGAAGACACGGGACAGCAGAGAATACACGGGACAGCAGAGAAGACACTGGACATCAGAGAGGACACAGGACAGCAGAGAAGACACAGGGCAGCAGAGAAGACACAAGACAACAGAGAAGATAGGCAGGTGGAGAGGGAAGACACAAGGAGGAAAACAACAGTCCCAGGAAAGGTCTACAGACACAGACACCACGTGAAAGGACACAGGAGTTGCAGTCCGTTCACATACACTCCTTTGTACTCACTGTTCTCACTGCCACAACTGCCGATTACGAATCTGACGCGACGCAATGTAGAAATGGAGACGGAGGCTCGTCGTGGAGTGCACTTTTCCACAGCAACAGCTAACACTCTACATTGGGTTGTTCAGCCCAACGCCAGGGTAAAAATAGTCCCATGCCACAAACATTGCACCACGATATACACAGTGCACACTCACTCTCTGGAGCGCCGCCAGAACTGCTCGAGTCACCTGACACTGCTCGCTCCCCTGACTTTCCAGCTCGAGCATTCATCGAACCAGGAAGAAAGACTTCTAGTTTCAACCAGGGTCACCAGACTACACAACAACCTCTCCACTGTAAGTACCATGGGCGTTGTCGCTCTACAACTGATTTTCTCCATGTTGCGATGGTTGTGTTTATCGTCCACCACTATTTCTCCACTTGTATTTGAGTGTGTCGAATGTGTATCTCCAAGTCAGTGGATGGGTATATGTCCTTGTGTGTGTGTGTGTGTGTGTGTGTGTGTGTGTGTGTGCATTTGTGTGTGTGTGTGTGTGTGTGTCGTGTGTGTGTGTGTGTGTGTGTGTGTGTGTGTGTGCGTGTGTGTGTGTGTGCATGTGTGTGTATGTATGTGTGCATTTGTGTGTGTGTGTGTGTGCGTGTGTGTGTGTGTGCATGTGTGTGTGTGTGTGTGTGTGTGTGTGTGTGTGTGTGCGTGTGTGTGCATGTGTGTGTATGTATGTGTGCATTTGTGTGTGTGTGTATGTGTGTGTGTGTGTGCGTGTGTGTGTGTGTGTGTGCGCGCGCGCGTGTGTATGTGCGTGTGTGTGTGAATGTGTGTGTGTGTGCATGTGCGTGTATGTATGTGTGCATTTGTGTGTGTGTGTGTGTGTGTTCGTGTGTATGTGCGCGCGCGCGTGTTTGTGTGTGTGTGTGCTTGCATCTGCATGCAAAATGTGTTCGTGAGTGAGTGAAAAAATGTGTTCATTAGTCTCTCTCTCTGTCATTGTCTTTGTGTCTATCCCTCCCTCCTCTCTCTCTCTCTCTCTCTCTCTCTCTCCTCAGTTCTCTCTTTTTCGTTCATCTCTCTCTATCCATCTCAGTTCTCTCTTTTTCGTTCATCTCTATCTCTCTCTCTCTCTGTCTCTTTTACACACACACACACACACACACACACACACACACACACACACACACACACACACACACGCTCCATCCTCTTCCTCCCTCCTTCTCTCTCACACTCTCTCTCTTTTACACACGCACACACACACACACACACACACACACACCTCCTCTGTCTTTCTCTCTCTCTCTCTCTCTCTCTCTCTCTCTCTCTCTCTTTCTAACTTTCACACATTTAACTATCAGGACTGCAGTGAACCACAGTGAAGCAAATGTTAGCTAAATAATCAACGCTCTTGAAGGAGAGAGGTGCAAATTTAACTGTGATTACACCTGACCTGAAAAATACATGTTGTGCTTTGGCGCCATTGCATTGACCTCTGACCTGCACACTGACGCCTGTTATAGCGCATCCCGTGTATCAGACTCCTGTGATTCTAGTGCGGCCATGGCTGGAGTGACAAGGCAGTAGACAGTTCCTGGAACTCCTCCCTCCTGAATCCAGACTGAAAGATCAGGGACTCGCCCCTGAGGTAGTTTTACTGCAGACTCGGTACACAGCAGACGCCAGACTCCCCACTGCTCCAAGGCAGACTGCTTACAAGGCTAACTCACTGCAGACTTCTCGGAAAAGCTTCCAGAGACGGGCCACACTGGTGGACTCGTCCGAGGAGAGGGGTGTGGAATAGACAACCAAGTTGGCAGGCCATACTAACTATAGCGGGTCACAGCATCTGATTGGCACGCAATCTTGGCCGGTTAATCCCAGTGAATTTGCAGTGATTTACACACACAATGACAAAATACTATTAAGATTCAACATTTTAAATATCTTACAACTGCAGCCAATCAGATGCTGTGGCCTGCCGGTTTGTCTTTCTCACACCTTTCTCTTCATACGAGTCCACTAGCATGGTCCGTCTCTTGAAGCCTGTTTGACTTCTTCAGGGCAAAGACAAAGCAACAACAAGTCTCCCCAACGCTCTCAGCTACCTATCTAGATGTATGTAGGCCCCTAACATAGAGCTGGGCCGTGCTGCCTGTATGAGACTTATCACCAAGTGCACACAGGGAGAGTGACACAGGTCAGGAGAGGTGAAGATACAGGGGCAGCAAGCGGACCTCTTGGAATCAAAGGCAAAACGCGGCGACTGGCCCAGAACAGGCGAGACCTGGGGGGACCACACGCAACCACGAGAGAGAGAGAGAGAGAGAGAGAGAGAGAGAGAGAGAGACAGAGAGAGACAGAGAGAGACAGAGAGAGAGAGAGAGAGAGAGAGAGAGAGAATAATTATAATTACCCGTCTACACCTACACAGAGAAAGACAAGTATTTTCTCACCTTTGGGGATCATGTTGTGGGCTTTAATGTGCAAAAAGTATGTCTGTCAAATCCTCATTCATCTAATTGTTTTGAACCACTCCCATCCCCCTTCACCCGTCATCACCTTTCCCCACCTGTACTCTTCTCTTCATCCCCTTACCCCTCACTCACCTCTCCCTTCACTCTCTCAACCCTCTTTTCTCATTCACCCATAATTATTCAGGGTCAGCTTTGCCATAAAAGAAAATATTCCTGAGTCAGTCTGTTCCACAATACAGACGCAGCCTGCATGTCTTGGACGTGTGTGCTTGACTTGCAAAAAATCGTGTCTGACGTAGTGGAGAAGCAAACTAAGAATGTGTTTCCCTTTTTCAGATGACTTGTCTTCACCGCGTCATCGTCATCCTGTTGGCAGTTGCCATGGACACCGCACATTCTGGTCAGTTTCTTCAAGACTTCATGACTTTTTCTGTTTCATGCTTTGTTGTCCCGAATAGACGTACAGACAATAAAGATTTCATAGGAATGTTAAGAGCAATTGCTTGCTTACTTGTGTGTGTGTGTGTGTGTGTGTGTGTGTGTGTGTGTGTGTGTGTGTGTGCTCGCGCGAGCGCGCGTGTGTACTCGTATGTGTGTGCGTGTGTGTGTGTGCGCGTGCGTGTGTGTATGCGTGCGTTCCCCCCACCCCCATCCCCCCACCCCCACCCCCACACAAACATACACACATACACAGAGACATACTCATAAACATCACCAACACGATCCCCACATCGACCATACCCCCTACCCCCCCTCATCATCATCATCATCATCATCATCATCATCATCATCATCATCATCATCATCATCATCATCATCATAATCATCATCATCATCATCATTATCATCATCATCATCATCATCATCATCATCATCATCATCATCATCATCATCATCATCATCATCATCATCATCATCAACGACATCATCATCATCATCGTAGTCGTCGTCGTCGTTGTCGTCGTCGTCGTCATCGATCATCATCATCATCATCATCATCATCGTCGTCATCATCATCATGATCATGATCATGATCATCATCATCATCATCATCATCATCATCATCATCATCATCATCATCATCATCATCATCATCATCATCATCATCATCACCACCATCATTTTGTGTGGCGTCTGTCTTTTTACTATGAATCGTATGTCTTGGTAAAAGAATATTTCAAATCAAAGATACACAAAGGGAGCTAAAGGTCCTTTTTTAATACAAGACATGGTTTTTCCTAGGGGCAGCCCAGAAATAGCATCGAGTTTAATGGTAGCAATTCTGACTTGAAACGTGTATCTAACAAAGCGTAAAAACCCATTTGATATTCACGACACACACTCTTTTCATCCTTTTGTTATTTTGGTTAAAGATAGTTTTCTTATTTCCATGCTTTTTCTATGCGTCACAGATGTTGGCTGCCAGTACCTACTTCACACCACAGCAGCTGTGGTGAGACTGACTCAGGAGACGCCCTGCCTGTCTGCCCAGAGCTGTCGTCTCAAGTGCTCCGTGGTCTCGGGGACCAACGACAACGGACTCGTCTTTCGTGCAGGAAGTATTAATGTAGTCATATGCACCGGAGACAGATACAATTGCAGGTCCGACTTCCCAGGCCTGTACAGCCACACCCAGGTGGACTACAGCACGTCCTACGTGGACATCAGAAGCTTTGACGCCAGCCTGGATGCCACCACCTGGAGCTGTGGGGACGGTGCCACTGGTACCCCAAGCAGTTTGCAAGTCGTCCAGAACGGTGAGTGAAAGGGATGAAACAGAAGAAAGTTCAACGTAAGACTGAAAACTAACAAAAAGGAAATAAGATTCGTTGTAAATGATACCACTCTTTCCTGGAGCATTTATTAGATTGCATTCCCCTAATACTTGTATATATCAAGTAAGGCTTTCTCCAATATACGTGTGTCATGACTATATCCTAATGACGTTATCTTTTATACTATTTTTGTTTCATTCAACATGTATCTCTTACCATTGAAACTGTTGTTGTTACGGCTGTTGTTAATGTCGCTGTCATTGCATCTGTTGATGTTGAAGTGTTTGATGGGATTAGGCTGATTTAAGCCTGAAGATCCAGCAGACAGGGGCTCTTGCTGACCTGGGGTCAAGGAGTGAATTTACCTGTATGTTGCACACTTTGTGTCTTGTCTCCATGTCGTCATCAGTTTTGCATGCACTTCATGAGGTCTCATCTACACCATAACAAATTGCCCTTTTTTCCAACACTGATGAGCAACAGGAAGAACACTATAATAGAAAAAACACCGTGGCATCCTTTTTATAATAATATCTCAAACAATCAGTATTCGGAGATTCGAAATTACATTTAGGATGACACTGGTTTTAACCACACACAAAAAAGAAAAAATAAACAAAGAAAATATAACTTTTCGTCAATAACGCCTTTTTGAATTTTTTGCTTCAATACCACATTATATATCTGTGGTCATGTTAATGTATGTCAATTCTTTGGTAACATTATGACGTGTTTAGAGATGTAATAAACTTGTACTAACATATTTGCATTATTAATAAATGCTGTTTTGCTACTGCAGTGAGTTTGTTGTGTCTCTGACTTCATATCCAAGGCAATCACAAGGAACTGTCACAAACAACTCAACTTTCATGCACTATCTATAAACCCACTCCAGCTCTCTCACAACTGTTTGTTATTTGTATCTGTACCGATTGCATAGGTATGGTGTCATGTTCGTCAAAAGCAGTTTTCATATACTTCATATCTTATTTTGAACACACACACACGCGCTCGCACGCAAGCATGCACACGCTCACACGCACACACGCTCGCGCGCGTGCTCACGCACACACACAGGGGATCGCAACAGTTAGAGACTTGCAGCATGCGTTGCTGACGGTGCCAGAGACTACTTAGGACAGAGACTACTTAGGACAGAGACTACTTAGGACAGAGACTACTTAGGACAGAGACTACTTAGGACAGAGACTACTTAGGACAGAGACTACTTAGGACAGAGACTACTTAGGACAGAGACTACTTAGGACAGAGACTACTTGGGACAGAGAATACTTAGGTCAGAGACTACTCAGGACAGAGACTACTTGGGACAGAGACTACTTAGGACAGAGACTACTTAGGACAGAGACTACTTAGGACAGAGACTACCTGGGACAGAGAATACTTAGGACAGAGACTACTTAGGACAGAGACTACATAGGACAGAGACTACTTGGGACAGAGAATACTTAGGACAGAGACTACGTAGGACAGAGACTACTTAGGACAGAGACTACTTGGGACAGAGAATACTTAGGACAGAGACTACTTAGGACAGAGACTACTTGGGACAGAGACTACGTAGGACAGAGATTACTTCGGACAGAGACTACTTAGGACAGAGACTACTTAGGACAGAGACTACTTGGGACAGAGACTACTTAGGACAGAGACTACTTAGGACAGAGACTACTTAGGACAGAGACTACTTAGGACAGAGACTACTTAGGACAGAAACTACTTAGAACAGAGACTACTTAGGACAGAGACTACTTAGGACAGAGACTACTTAGGACAGAGACTACTTAGGACAGAGACTACTCAGGACAGAGACTACTTAGGACAGAGACTACTTAGGACAGAGACTACTTAGGACAGAGACTACGCAGGACAGAGACTACGCAGGACAGAGACTACGCAGGACAGAGAATACCTAGGACAGAGAATACTTAGGACAGAGAATACTAAGGACAGAGAATACTTAGGACAGAGAATACTTAGGACAGAGACTACAGACAGAGAGGAAAGCTGACAACGAGTCTCATCCTGATCGTGACTGCGTGCTTTCAGTGACACAGAAGGGAAATGAGCTCTTGAGAGTTTAAAGGCCTTTTGAAATTCCCCATTTACGCTAAGCATTGAACGCTTGCAAAAGTTTGCAGCCGATGGTGTCTGCAACGTTGTGACGCACAAAGATCGAAAACGCAAGTTCATTGAATAGTGTCTAGGTTATTAAGCGTATTGAGTTCATGTGTAAGCTCTGCTTTGCTTGTGGTGAGGCAGTATGTTTTCACGGACCTTACCCACGACACAGGCTGTGGTACAAGGGATTCCCCACTCCCCGACCCAGCCCCTTCGCTAGTCACGAGCCTGAGACCAGACAGCAGTGAGTGGCCTTGACCTGCTTCGTTGACTCCCAAGTGCAGCGCTGCTGTGCACAGCTTTCACACAGACCAGGAAGTGTGACCTGGATTACAGCCGTGTGTAGGGCGCACAGAGCAAACACCGCAGCTCTGAGGTGACGGGTGCGAGGGGCGTGTGGAGGGGACAGGGGTGGAGACGGTGGTGAATGGAGGACACAGAGGCAAGGGGGAGATAAGGCTGGAAATGGAGAGGAGTGGTCCTGTGGGAGGCATGTTGGACTGACGCGCAGACAACCAGGAAAATAAGAGATGCTTCCAATGCTTGTCACATCGTATCTGTGGCGTCGAGGAGAGGAAAACACCAAGGCAATTTTCAGAAACACTGCATACAATTTTTGTTGTTATAGTCTGTGTTATATTTATATTCGTCATCATTATCGTCACCATCATCCTAAAAATCATCATCACCACCACCACCACCAGTACCACCACAACCACCACCACCATCATCATCATCGTCATCGTCGTCGTCATCGTCGTGCAGTGGAGAGTGTGGAGCGGGTCATGTTGGGGGGGAGGAGGAACTGCATTGTGCAGCAACCAGTGAGGAAGAGCAGCTAAGGATCGGGAAAGGTTTTCACATTTTTATTCATTTTCCACGTCAAATTTACAAATTATAAGACGTATCAAATAGAGGCAAGAATGCATCTCGGGTGCACATGCACTTATACACAGGACACATGAAAAACTATAATGCACACAAGGTTATACTTCTTCGGAGATCTAATGGTTCTAAGAGTATCATACAGGGTTTCTGGGACTGGCGTGTTCAGACGTACAGACAGTTCCAACAAACTGAAGGCCTATGTGCAGGATCTGACCGCTTTCTACATCACACAACAAGCAAGTCCCTGCTTTAGCTGTGGTTTTCCAGTGATCGCGTCTCTCTTGTCCCAATTCCACTAGAGATGATGAGTTGGTGGATATGTGTGGAATACAATGCCATGTATTTGCCTATGTTATGGGACTATCTACACTTCAAAAGCAGACAGTGGATGAATCAAGGTTGACAAGACTCGATGTACTCAACCAGGATTCTAATAACATGTGTAGATTATACATCTATCATGATGATATAAACTGTCCCAACCAAGGTACGAGAGCACAAGCAAGTCCGTGCCTCACCAAATATGGCGTTCCTTGCAAGAGGGTCGAAGTTCATCAAGATACACACACAAGCTGCCCTCTGGCCCATCCCCAAGCACCTATCAACGTCACTGAAGGTCGTCACTGGAACAATCAGTCTGCGACGTCATAGGGCATGGCGTAGGGGCCCTCAGCTGGAACGTTGGTATAGGTCTGGTTGCCAGGGTTACCAGGGTCACGTGACTGCGGGTTGCCATGAAGACCAGACTGGGCGAGACCTTGGTAGACAGTAGGGTCACGTGACAGGTCTCTGCTGGCAGGGTCAAGGACGCTGTAGGCTCCTTCCTCTTTGGGCAACGTGGGTTCTGTTCCTGGTGATGAGTCAGTCGGGAACGAATTATCCGAATATTTTTCAGTGTCGAAGCGTCACAAAACATAAATCCTAGTCTGGTCGTCGCCATCTTGGCCTGACGGCGGACCCGGCGGCTCGCCGGTCACGTGACCTGAAGCAATCGAGCGCAACAAAAAATCCGGCGGTGCGCCGTCTCGTCCCGCTCTGGCTGATTCCGCTCGGACCAATCGAGCGCGCACCCATCCCTGCCAACAATGTAGCCACTGAGCAGAGCGGTCTCTTTCACCATTTTTAGCCTCGAAATGTCACGTGCGAAACAGTGCAAACAGCGTTCATCTCATCGCCACGTCCAATCTCCACGTGAGACAGCAAAAAAGCAAGAACGAGGACGCGTGGCGCTATACACGCTGTCTACCACACTACACGCCGATAAACGGTGCACATGCACAACCACAAAAAAAACGTACTGAGACTGAGAAAAAAAATACAAAACACACAAAACCGCAACCTGCTCGCGACCCGCGGGCGTAGACACTTTTTAGCGTCCCATAAATCTATCGCCGGCGCTATGCACTACAAAACACGCGTGGGGAGAACCGATCCCCGGCCCCATGGACCAGCACCGTGTGTGACACAGGGCGCGCTCCTCGCGGAAACCACGGTCCCCTCGTCGCCTGAACTGCACCGGGGGGGACACCCCAACGTTGGGCGCCCAGTCGCGGAGGCACCCCCCGCCACACGGGGCTGTCCTTCGTGCAACCCGGTTACGACAAGGCCCGCAGGGTACGTCACGGCAGCGATGGTAGTACATCACACTGAAGGGTGCCGGCCGTAAACCGTGCATATTCCTCTATGAATCCGCGGCCCAGCGACGCGGTGCCCGTCTACGTTTGGGGCCGGGAGTCGAAGCGCACCGGCTACTGGCCGGCGCACCAGTAGCGCTGGTCCAGCAACACGAAAAGGTACATATGCTGACGATCGACGAAAAGGCCTGGAGCGGGGCCACGGGTCGGCCTCGAGCCGGGGCGCCAGCGGTTCCCGCACACGTGCGCCGGCATTGCCGCACCGGAAGAACAAGCTCGAAGCAGTAGTACGCGCGAGGCGCAAGGTCGAGTCATTCCCTTGTTGGAGGTGCGGGGGACTGGATAGCGCAGCCCAGCAGTGCGGCCGTAATAACCTGACAATCGCCCGGGACAGGCTGGTAGTTCCGGCGCAACGGTAACGCGAGCCTGAGGCGCTTGACGACGATGGCTCGGGTCTCCCTGCTTGTTATCAATTAAGGCTTTACCAGCTTCCCGCGTCTACCTCCCCCCCTCCACCCCCACACCTTTGTGCATTTAGATCCCACCGACGCACACCAGCCGTCCCACCCACCCCCCCTCCACCCCACCCCCCTCCCACCCCCCCCCGTCCCACCACCCCTCCCACCCACCCCT